>JAIPRN010000583.1:38390-61157 GCA_025469175.1 Geopemphigus sp. TES_GeoC_2020
TATCCCGTTTTTTTTTTTTTTTTAAAGAATATCGTTTAAAATAACGCCACGCGTCGACGGACGTCGGAAAAAAAGCTGATTTCGACGTTTCCCAACGCCAACGAACCGTCCCGGTCCGTATATGGAACGATAACAAAAATCGTTACCGTAAATAGGCCCGTGCTTATAAGATTAGTATAAAAATTACCGATAGCGTCGTCGTCTTAAAACGATCCGAGCAGCGGGCGTGGTGGGACTGTGTTTGCGGCGCTTGGAATTTTTAACGAACTACCGACGTTTTCGGACGGCGCGAAAAATGTTCGGTGTCAAGACGACGTATTCGTTTTAAAGAGTCCGCCACCAAGTTTTCCGTAACGAAATCGTTTCGTTTTTTTATCCGTACGTAGAAATGTTACGGTAATAAAGTGCTTAAACTCGTCGACGTAGGCGAATTGTTTACAATTTAATTCTCGTAAGGTTTATCGATAAACGCGTTTCGAACGAACTTTTTAAAATATAAACCTCAACCTTGGTTAAAACGTTTTTTCTTCTCGCCCCGTAACTAAACTGACCTAAATCCTGAACACGTCTCTGTAACCGAATGTACGTATTATAGACGTACACTATATATAGTACGGTAATTATCGACGTGACAAATTTTCGAAGAATAGATAGCAAACTGTAGAAATAATATTGAAGGACGCGCGACCTGAGTGGATGACACTACACATTTTATAGAGTACACGCGCGCGTTTATGTCGAGGCATTAACCACAGCACCGTAAATCTGTTCTGTTATTGATCCGATATTACTTTTTTTCCGTCTACATACCCCCCGTACGTTATTGACGCGCGTTCGTAAAACCGCGATTTCGGTACATCCGTATTTGCTGGCGAAAGACGCGAAAGTATACGGGGCGATCGTTTTGTGGCGAACCGGCGTTTCGAACGGATTTTTGTTATTTCGAGGTTTTCGCGATCGTTGTCGGAGAACGTTTACGGATCACGTCCGTAGACCATTTTCGAAATTGTACGCCCCGCCCACCGTCCCTTACACTTAAAAACGAATTTCCGAAATTTCCAACGACAATCTACGCATATTGTTCCATACGCTACCTCGTGGAACCGAAATACAAAACCGAAAATATTTCTTCGACGTTCCGCTCAATTTTAAAACGAATTAAATCACGGCAGTCGTTTTTTACGTAACGTGGTGGAAACGGTAATCATTACGACGATAAATTTATATTCCATAGGTATATTGGATTGGGGTAATAATTACTTCGATTATTGATTCGGATATTTAACTACTTGTCTTGATCATTAGGAACGTTCAAAAGACTTTTTATAGAAAAAATATAACGAAAAACGTTTTTATTTACCGATATATATATGGTGATGAAAAATATGGTTTAATGAAATAATCGTAAGCACAACAGAATAGAATATAAAAATTGAACGGAAAAATAATAACCGATTTATTATCGTAATATTATTAATTTCGAGTTTCGAATCGTTCGCCGTGTATTTCGAAGAGGCTTTTTTTATCGAAATATTCGTAACGTTGAACGATCGCTATCGTCGACATATTACACTTTTTTACGCTTTTATTAAATCGCGAAAAACGAACAGTAATTAAAATAAAAAACTAGAATTTTCGAAGTTTTTCGTTTAACGGAACTCGGTTAATTAGATATAACGACGTTCGAATATACCTACGTACCGTATTTTTACCATAGCTGTTTTTAGATATATTTTATATACGCGTATCACGAATGTAACCCCGACGTATACGGTAATACGGCTGTTTCGACATTTATTTCACTTCGGTCGATAAATTGTATTTTTTCGGTCCGTACACGTTCCGTTCAAAAATGAATGGCACATTCATTTGGAATGTACGGTATGGGAACGCGAACGCGTCGCCATTACATAAGGAACGCGCGTTTGACGAAACGTTGATTAACGATCGTATTACGGTAGAATATTACAATAAAATACTTCACAACAGGCGAGTTTGGACTCGTTATTTTTCGAATAACAATTTTTTTTTAACGAGTTATTATAATTTCGGTAAACGTTTATAGTTCACATTTCAATAAATGCCCAGTTTAGTGTACGCGTGTACGTATATATTTATAATATTTAATCACTCGCAGTATCATAGTCCAATATAAAATTAACAACTGCGGCGAATTATTCACATCGTGAATACAACATGACTTTTGTACAAAATGTGGATTACGTCTATGATATTTTTACCACGAACCGGCGGTTATCAGATTTTCGACGAATTTTATTAACAGCGGTTTACGTCTATTATTGAACTGTTTCAAAAATGGACGGCTTTCAAACGCATTCGTATATTCGCGCGTTCGTAAATTACAACCCACGACACTTTCCCACGCTATCCCGCGGAGCCGGAAACGTTTTTCGCGACATTACGCCCGCGAATAGTCGGCGAACAATTCGGCCGTAGGGGAGTCTTTTTCCGCGTGGTCCGATGGAAATAGCCGCGTGTATCCGTTACTCCGACTATAAGGGGCCCGGTTCGACCCACCGGGCTGAAAAATTCCCGTTTACCCGTCCCCGGGAGAGACGTACATTTTCCGTATCAACGTGTCTCCGATTCGCCGTGTTCGAACTTTGAACGTTTTTTTTATTATTCGAGAAGTATTCGATCGTTTCAAACGTCGACGCGAATAAGTTTCTGTAAATAAGCGAGAGTCGATAATTATTAGAGTAATAGGTAGTCGTTTACGAATCAAAAGTTGACACGGTTATATGGCGAATGCGGGTAAAAAAATGGTCGAAATCGCGAGAAAATATAAAACGGAACGTAGCGAGAGAAAACTGTATAACAAAAACGGAACGAAAATTATTTCTATACCTAAGACACTAATGCCTCTAGCTTACGGTAAAAAATATCGCTTTCGCTTACGACGTTTGAATACGGGACATTAAACGTAAAATATGGCGCGGATGACAAAAAAAAAACCGATCGATAACGACGGATTATTGAAACCTAGAATTAGACGAAAACTGAAACAAGCATATTACACGCGTTTAGCGAAACGTCGAAAAATCGATCGGGTTATTCGCGGCAAACGTATCTATACATATATATCTGTACACAAATCGAGTGAAACACGGGCAGAGACAGAGAAAGAGAGAGAATATATACACGTTCGGAGGCGACTTAAATATTAATTTTTTCTCAAACTGAACGCGCGTTTACGACGAAGCGTTAAAACAAACCTTTTTATCGACACGGCGGTGGGACGGTATTGTGGCGTATTATTTCGAAGAAACGGTTTTGAATCGAAACAAAATATCAATCAGTATTGTTCCTATATACGAACGCGCGTGCACGTATTCGTACGATTATTCGTAAAATCGTTACACTTACACGGAGAAGGGGGGGTGGACGTAACAGTCAAGCATGCGTGTTGGGTTTCGTTTTGCACCCCCCCCTCTGATATAGCGACGAAGATCGTTTGTTTCGAAATCTTTTTCCCCATTAAAACCGAATCGACGTCTATATTGGCCAAAGGTATTCGTCGTTTACGGTAAATAAATTGAATACGAGCCGCGCGGTTTTATAAAAGTTTCGTTTATTTTTCGAAACGGGCGTTCTAAAACTGCAGATAATGTCAACTCAAAAAACATACTTGCTCGTAATACGTCTATTGTGACGTATACGAACGTTTTATTCTCTCTCGAGAGATAAACATACGTAATTGGACCAGAAATGTATTCGAAGAACGTACGCTAAAAAAAGAAAAATGTCGGGGAAATGTCGATTATGTTTTGAAATCGTGACGTCGACGATTGTATAAACTTGAAACGTGACGAAAATCCGATTTCTGTTATTTACCCGTAACTTCGTATTTCGAAATTCTCCCGACGGGTATTTATTTTATTTTTTTTTCGTGTAAATCGATAAAAAAAATTACGATACGCGAAATTATATACGTACGTCGGTACGAAAAAATATTAACGTCGCGCTCAAAAATGTTGATTTTAATTTGTCGCTTAAGTTTAGCACGCTCGTGCTAAACTTTATCAAAATCACGGGGCACCTTCTGCGGTTCCGTTTGCCCGCCAAAGTTTTCCGATCATTTTCCCACGTCCACTACTCGAAACGGTAATTTTCGAACGGTACGTAGAAATATCTTCTTTTTGGAACAAAAAAAGAAAATTTCGTTATTCGAAAATAATAAATACGACCGCGGCACCACGGGCGTAGACGTTATCGTCGTTAAAAAACGAATAAAATAATCGCGTTACAACGAAATGTCGCCTAAAATCGTAATTGTTAAAAAATACGTTTGTATTCCGCGACACTCCGTATAATCTGACACGCGCATTTACTTAAAAACGAATCGATATCGTACGTTACGGGTGATATACGTCGTTTTGTTTTTTTACATTACCCGATACTCGGCGCGATATCGTCGGAATCGCGAAAAATACCTCGTTGAAAAATACGTTAACCGTCTAACGCGTCTCGGCCGTTACGCGATACGTTATACACTCGAAAGTTAAAACGACGCATTATTATTAGACGCGAATAACTATATCGCGTACGATACGCGTCAGTCAATACACGCGCGCGCGCTCGAAATATTATACGATACGTATATTTATCGTCGAAACGACGCTGTACGGACGGTGTTGGACGCGAACGGGAATTTCTATATATTATATATATATACGCGTTTAATTATAACGTTCGCGTGCAGGAAATGGCGTAATACGCCGGCGATCGCGTAAAAAACATTTTAACGACGCGATACGAACAACAAAGTATCGGGAAACGTTCAATTAAAGAACGAATTATAATTACCCGACACGATTTATGTAAATAATCGCCGGGTACTCCGGTCGTACCTAACCCGGTCGTCCGTCGCGTTTACGCGTTAGTGGTTTCGACGAAAAAGTCGAGGTGAAAAACACCGACAACGCGATTTTCGATAAACGTAAAAACGACGCGACAAGTACACGCAATATATATATATATATATATTATTATATATAAGAAACGTATAGTTAGAATACCTAACGAAAAATACACAGAAATACGCCTTTTTTTTAACACAGTATCGTTAATACACCCACTGTCCGGAAAGCTTGAAAGACAATTTCGGACAAAAACGCAAAAACACGCCTACGAAAAATATACGAATCGATTTCGACAGATAACGACGACGGATTTCGCTGTATTCCGAAATGACGAATCGCTAAACCGCGACGACGACGAAAATGATTCGAATACCGTTCCGTTTTAGACTGGAAAACGTACGTGACAATATTACCCGGACGCGGTTTCACGATGCCGAATAACACCCGCCCGATGCTAATCGTCGATCGCTATGGCCGAAACGTCTCTAATTGTTCCGTAACGAACGTATACGATTGTATTCCTGTATTATTATTATATCCGTTGGTCGGATCGTTTCGGTGATACGCCCGCGCGTCGATTTTTGTTTGTTTGTTTAGGAACACTAAAACGAAATTAGATCACGTAAAAAACGGCCGAGTCAACAACTTCGCCAGTGGGTTTTCCTTCGCCTAAGGAAACCAAAAAATATATCGAACATATATATATATATATATATAAACATTGTTAATCGTTCGAGGATTTCCCACCAGCGTTTAGCACGAACGTAAAAACCGAAGTATTTGTGCCGTCCGAAAAACCGTTGGCAAATAACGGTAAAATATATCGCCGTAAAACCAACGGCCATAATTACCCGCTACCCGCAACTTAATCTAAAATTATTACGAACCTATGAGCGGTATGGACGCGCACGTAGGGGGAAATCGATAAACATACCGCGGCGTATAGAATAGCCGCGGACCGGGAGATATTTACGAGGAAATTGCGTAAGAAATGGCCTATCGATGCGTACGAAAAAGTCCGATCGATTATTTGTAAATAAAAAATTTAAAAAAAAAACCGACCGGTCAATGTCCGCTACGCCTTTGGGGCAAAGCGTACGTTGCACAGAGATAAGCGTCGAATACGTTTCAAAGCGTATCGGAAGTAATACGCGTCAAATTCACCGGACTCGTCGGCGTTTCGTTTTCGACGCGTACATTTCGGTTCGTCCGCCCGAATACTTTTCGACAAATTTTTCGGGAACCAACGCGAAAACGTTCCGGGGTGGTGTAGTGACGAAGGTGGACTCTTGCCCGCCTCGGAGAATGCTTTCGGCATCCGCGTACTACTACTACTAACTACTAACTACTACTAGTCGTAGAACGACGACGACTCACCGATGGCCTTCATGTACTCGTCGAATTTGTCGCTGGAATCCAGCTTGTACTTTTTGTCGAAAATCAATGACATGACGGTCGCGGCTTTCCTTCTCCGGCGATTCACGTACAAAACACGACGACGGACGGGACGATTATTCGGATTTGTCGTTCCGACGGCCGGACAACGATCACACTATTACTGTAACCGGGGATCGAGCGCCGCGGGTATTTATACAGCCGGCGGCGGCTTTTGCACCGCGACTTCCACGAGTCCCCGCCGGCTCGTCTTGTCCGGAGGCGGCCCGTCACGTCGTGTACACGCACGCACGCACTTACGTCTCGAACGAGAAAACTATCGAACACACACACACACACACACACGCGCGTGCGCGCGCGTATTATTATACGTACAATATATACCACACTACTAAACAGTCGGGCCGTCCTTGGTGTCAAATTAGAGCCGATCGACGGGTGGAATTACGCCGCGCGCGTTACGACGATTATTACGTACGAGCGCCCGCGTGTGCACGAATAAATATGTTCCCCCCTAGAAGAAGGGGATTATAAGTACGTATGTATACGTACCCGCACGGTTTTCGAATAACAGTGCGTCGACGACAGAATTATTTGTACGCGCGCCGTATAATCGCGTATACAGAGTGATCGTACGCGTTTGTATCCGAGTATAATCGACAGACGCGCGGTGGTTGTCTTCACGCGAAAAATCGTTCGCCGCCGCGTTCGAATCGGACGACCACATCGACTTTCGCGAGCGATTTACGCGTTCGTTAGGTCGATATCTGACCAACATTTGCCCCCCCTCCCCGTATCATGACGCCGTATCGCCGACCCAATAGAACGTGAATCGCCGAACACCCGTAGTCGGTGTCGGTAATTTATAAGTCGAAACGAAAATAACGACGGAATTCGGTCCCGAAATTGTCGGTACATATTCGGATATTGTTTCGTCGACCTTCCGTCGCTAAAAATAAACCGTTATTAGAAAATAACAAAACGTCGCTATCTATATTACTCTGGTCGTCGACTTTGTCGGACCCGTCCGCCCGTTTGGGGTTATTATTGTGTATTATATACATTCCTTGTACGATCGCATGAATATCATCGAAACGAAATTTGCTTAAAAGGTCGATTGTTCGTGAACAAACAATCACTCTGTATGGATCGACTTCACGGAGACGCGCCCGCACTGTCGGTGTATTTGTTAATTTCAGAGAGACGGTTTCTCATATACCCGTAGGGTGTCGATTGGTGGGGGAAAGTGAAGTTAAAGGATATGTAATTCGATTAAACGATCGTCCAATTTAAAACACAACGCGCTTTCCTTTTCCCCTCACCTCCTCCGGTTAAAATGACGAAAAGTAAGGGGGAGTGAGTGAGAGAGAGAAAGAGAGAGAGAGAGAGAGAGAGAGAGAGAGAGAGAGAGAGAGAGAGAGAGAGAAAGAATGAATTACAAAAACTCGTCAGAACTTTTAATACTACAGAAAGTAGTATAGTAGTAGATATTCGTAAATGATTTTGAAACATTTCGAATACTAATTTCGAAGTTGCCATTAATTATAACAAAATTTTCACGACCAACGCGTTCGCTTAACCTAATTTCGTGAGTTTTTCGTTAAATTATATACATATATTTGGAGTAAACGACGCAGGTATTTAGAAAAAAAAATAGTTCGAGTTAACTTGTTTGTCATTATTTATAGGATATATATATATAGGAGAATTTAAAGCGTATTTTTTAAAATTATATGATATTTTTGTAACGATCATTTTTACGTTATATTCGAAACAGTTCGAAAAATATTCGATACCAAACGTTTGAGACGTTTAAAAGGTTTTAACTAGTAATCGAAAATAGTTTCAAAAGGCGTAACAAAAATATACGACACTTTTACAATGCCGCGTAATATATTGTTCGTATTATTCTCGACGTCTTATTTGTTGTTAAACGCGTTTTTACGTATAGTCGCGTAATACTTATCGATAAATGAAAAAAAGTAATCGTTAAAAAAATCTAAAATTACGATCACTCATTGTATAAATAACGTTATATATATATTTTTTTTTTTTAAATCACGTTTATAAAATTGTTTTTCAGAATATTATATCACCGATCGATATACATATACGAATCTGTCACGGTTATTTAGTTTTTTTTGTATTTTAATCGTCGTATATAATTTTGTATTGACGAACACAATTACGGTCAATTATCGCAACAAAAACAAATATACACGACGCGAAATGATTGTCCAATTACAATAATATACGTTCAGTTATCAATTGTAAAATAACCTTCATAGAAAAACGCGTATATTATAACTTCGATTTGGAAAATTTAACAACGTTTCGTATGTGTCTGTGTATACTCCTTAAATTTACATTATAGTTAAAATTCGGATTTTAACGTCCCGAAAAATCGAAAAATACCCTCTAAAACTACATTTTTCGCGTTTATCGATAAATATAAAATAATTTTACTCGAAAAATGACCGCACGACGAAATAACGTATAATGTAAACATGCTGAAAAGCGAATTTAAAAATAGAAGATATTATTTACAGTTTAAATTGTCGACATAATATATCAGTGTTGTTAAAAAATTAACGCTCATTTTGAACTATATTTATTCGAACGTACACAATCGAATGAACAAATTATGTCCGAGTTTAAAATTTATAGAATTTTTTCGTATTCCTAGAAACTGGTAAAAATTGCCTATTTAATAAAAATACCCCCCCTACCACCACAAACAAAAATATCGTTATTAAAATAAAACGTTTACTCGAAACGCATTTGTAGCTTAAAGAGCGTTCGTTATTGTCTCGTTCGTTGTATTCGTCATACCGAGCGTTAACAAAAACAAACAACTGATAACGCGTTGGAAATCTAGCCATATTAATAATGAAAGACATATTTAACTTCGTTAAAAAAAATCGACATGTTTAAATATATTATTATTACGATCTTTTGTGTATCTTGTATCAAGGGATACGGTTAAAAGTTTAAATAATTTTCGAATAAGCGACGGAAAACTTTGGACGAAAGTCTTAAAGCAAAATTATATTTTTTTACGTAGTTTTTAAAACGGTCGTCGAAAGACCCGTTATTCAAAAGCGTAAAAATTAAATATGAATGGTTTCGTCGTACGTTTATACTGTCCGTGGTTTTTATTTAAAATCCGGCATTCGTGAATTATTCATCCCTTAAGAAAATGCCTACGTGCGTACATAAACGTAAAATCGCTTTCGGAAAATTCGCGTCGCTCTTGGGGCGGAATTCAACTCGATAACTTCAAGCGAACCCGTCGGGTTTTTCGAATACTGAACTTTTCGATTAG
Organism: Geopemphigus sp. TES_GeoC_2020; assembly: GCA_025469175.1. Classification (NCBI taxonomy): domain Eukaryota; kingdom Metazoa; phylum Arthropoda; class Insecta; order Hemiptera; family Aphididae; genus Geopemphigus; species Geopemphigus sp. TES_GeoC_2020. Next base: position 47,994 of record JAIPRN010000583.1, read on the forward strand.
TTACCGCCCGGCCTCGTCATTAACACGCGCGTATTGTTTTTATTCGTAAATGTATTTACCGCGCGGTTCTCTGACGCACTCGTTGTTGATGTATTATTGTACGTATCTTTTGTTTTCAACGATCGCGCCTTAAATTTTTTTTCTACATTTCGCACCGTTCGTTAAATTCGCAACAACGATAACGTACTGTTGTTCGTATTCCCATTGTCTACGTTATTATTTTTTTCATTCGCCCAACAACATCGATTAAAAGTTTTCGACGTAGTTTTTACGGAATATAGAAATAAGCGTTTAAACGCAATAATAATTGCCATTTCGCCTACTTAATTATTACATTATTACTCGTTATTAACCCGGCCGTGAATTACGTTCGATTTGAATTTCGTGCATAATTACGTTATTCGTTATCGCGCTATACGATAAATTATACGCTCTCGATTAAATTTAAAACGAAATTCGTTTCCTACGTGTTGATACCGATATCGTTAATATAGTTAACGAACGTACAAATTAAACTTTTACCGTACGAGTAACGAACGATGAAACGATTAGTCGGCGGAACGCGCGTACTTCGGGTTATTGTTGTCAACGTTTTCTCGTTTAGTGATCGTATAAATATAAATATAAATACGATATGAAAAAAACGTATAAATATCGTAAAAAAGAAACGCGTCTACACGTTTCGAAAATTATTCGGCAATTTCTAAACCTTACGAATGAGTCGAATGGAATTGGTGTTTTCGTTTTAAATACAACCAAGAAAATATACGTGTTCTCGAGTATCGATTTCGGTTTGAACGCGCGCTTTTAGGCGAAAATTTCGTCGTAACAACAGTTACGCGTGCTTACACCGGAAAAGATTGATCCGTCTCTTTTAAACCGCGTATACGTAAACATACATATATATTATTCGACGAGAGTCGGAACAACGAACGCAATGGCCTTTGAAAAGTTACTCGGTACGAAAAGCCGTTACAACTTTTATGGTCCCTTAAACTCGACCTCGGTTAAAATACTCGGATAAGGATCGTTTATTATTTAATAGCGGACACGTATACCCACTGAAACATTAAGACGACTCGGAAGATTAATCTTTAGTGGCGTACTATTGGTAAACGCACTAAATGCGGTTACGTGTTTTGCACGCAGAATCGTACGACGATTGTATTTACCGGTACTGTAGTGGCCGGAACAAACGATTTTATTTGGCTAGGACGGTCGAACGCGCAACTTAAACGTTAATTTAAAAAATTACGATAAATTCGAATTCGACCGTTCTTTAAATTCAACGCGGCGTACGATTAACGTTCCGCTTTGTCTATTCGACCGTCGGTAGTCTCCGAAAACCGTTTTCGGATTTCGACCGGCATGATCTCTCTTTTCGAAGTAGTAGATTGAATATAAGGAACGGGTCCACCTCATATCCTAGTCGAATCTTCGGGTTAGAACGAACTTAATTCCGAACGAAAATTCCCGTAATTTTTTTGAACACACATCGTACGTTCGTAGCGCGCTCGTGCGCACGAGTAAAATACGAGTTAAAACGAGTCGACATTCGGTGACATCGAACGCGCGCGCGTATACACAGAATCCGATAATTCAAGACGAACCGTTTAAATACTTAATTCTAATCGGGTAAAGTTATATACATATGTATACGTACACGAACAAATTGAACGCCGGAAACACTAAAAACGGCGATTGTAGTATTTGAATGTAACTCGCGCGCTATTATTCGTTAACGAATAATGATAAATTATATACGTATATACAACGTAAGTACTCGCGCGTACAATTTGTAACGAAATACGGACGCGATTTATGGTCGACGTCGTTTAAACGATTTTCCCTATCGCGTTCGGAAACGTAATTAGTAGTTGGTCGATGGCGGGTTAGTTAAACGGGTTAGACACTTCGTTAGTGTCCCCGGGTTCGCGATTGACAACGGTTCCCTGCACAATTTGTTTCGGTCTAATCAATCCTTTAGCGTTCCAAGGAATTTCGAACGAACGTTTCGAGTTACCGCGAAATTCGTATAGCATGGTTAACCGAGGTTCGTGCGTGACCTTATACCGCAGGATACATACCGCGGTATGTAAATCCGAGAGCGTCGTCCGCGAAAGCAATAACGAATGTTTACGCGACGTTTGCTTACCAGCGTGCACGCCCGTTGTACCCACGAAAACTTCGTTGCCGTTGAATGTTGTAGGATAACGTCCGCGTCATCCACGGCACGCTCTCGTTTCTCTACCGATGGAAAAACACGTTTATCCGAACGTAAGTGTCCTTCAGCCGGTGATTCTAACGAGTCCGACCACACGTGGAACGCGCAAGTACGCATCGGGTTTACAATCGGGTTTAGACGAAGATTCGTCCGCTCCGTGGTAAGTAAACGAAACACGATCGTATAAATAATTTTCGGAACCAAACGCGAGTTTTGAACGGCGAATACGCGCGTGGTCTTAAGTAAAGCGAACGTCGAAACGATATATATATATATATATATATATATAGTATTCGAAAACATTTACGTAAAACGATGTTATTGAATTTGGCCGAACAAAAGATCGTAATAGCGGTCGCCAGGAAAGGTGAAGAAGAGGTTGTACGAAACTCTCACGGGGGTTACGAGTCGTCGACGAATTTAGCGCCGCCGAAAAAGTTTACATCCAGTCGAGTCTAGTTTAGCGTATTCGACCGCGCCATTATTCGTCTCGGTTCGATAATTCGACAAAAATCGTTTCGACGGAGGAAATCATCGAACGCCGTTCGGAATACGAAATCCTCCGCCGTCCCGAATCCAAATTCGATTAACGTTATATACATATATATACACATACGTATATACGACGACCGTGGATGTAGACGCGGACTAATATCGCGTGCGCCGAATTCGTTTCGACGATAATAATAGGTTACGGGACGCGCGGCGACCTTTCGACCGGACTACGAACATTTGCCGTGTGTATTTAGCCGACGATGGGCCGGCTGATACACAACACTCGGTGGACATTGCCAAGTTTTACGAATTCGGACCCAAACAATATTCGTACCGAGTTTAAATATAGTTCGGGCGGTCGTCGAAAACAAAATACGAATACAGCCGTACTTATATCGAATAATATTATCGAGTGTACAACAAAAACACCGATAGGCGAACTCGAAGTTTATAAAAAGGCGGCCAAAAAACAGACGCACCGAATGTAGTCGTCGACACTACACGAAGGGTTTTTAGAAATCTCGGAGGCTTTTCTAGCTCGAACAACGAGCCGTAGACGCTCTTGCGAACACAAGAAAACGGCTAAATAACGTAAAGCCCGTTTTCCAATATCCGTTTGAACGACGTAGAAAGTGTCCGCCGAATGCGTCACGTTTTCCCCGTAACTAATTTCGAAAAGATCGTCGCGTATAAATATTTTTGGACGATTCAACTTGCCGACAAAGGGTAGTGATGAATTAAAGAAGACTGGGAAAATCCATAGACAGCGGTCAAAGAACGTGCATTGGATTTAGCGAAAACCGTTTTGTTCGTCATTACTTTATTATTGACGGTTACTATTTAGTTTACGAGATTTCCGAGGCATAATAATAATCGACCACGTCAAGCACTCGAAAAAGGGAAAAATGATTACGGAGGAATAGTGTATTTTTACCGTTCGGAAGAGTTGTTACCTAAAAAAAAATAAACTAAACCGGCCGAAACGCGAAAAGTGAACGCGGTTCCGTCGAGGTAACCTGCCTTTCCACACAAATCGAAACGACGAAATTACGTGATTTGGGTAACGAAATCGATCACCGGTTCGTAATATTTTCGAAAAATTCGCTCCGAGTGACTTATTTTTGTTCCATAATTCAAAAAACCAATTCGAAGTGAAACGTTCAAAATATCGCAAAATTTGACGAAAATTATCGTTCGAATATACGTGTATATGCTTTCGACAGAAATTACGTAAATACGCTAAATCGATATTTCCCGAAAAAACGCGTCGTTCGCCAATGTCGCCTAATTGTTCGGTCGTGTACGTTGTAATTACTCGTTTTATTCGCGGTCGTTTTTTTCCATTGGGTTTTATCTCGCGGCGTATACGTTTCCCATTCGAAACGGGTAATATTTATAAAATACGCCTCCTCCTACACTACGATTTCACGACAGAATCGAACGAGTTGTAAATATATTCGTTTCAAATTGTTCTAAACGACGGCCCCGGAAGCGAAACGTTTTTTCCTCACAAACTCGGGTACAAAACGCATATGTGAATAAAGGACACTCGTTATACGGTTAATTGTTCGTAACTACTCGAAATTCCGAACAAAAAACGTACATAGTTGTCCGCACAATGTGTGTATGCAAAAAATATGAAAAGTCGCGGATAGACGGTTTTCGTATCCGGCCAATTTTCCATAAAAGGTTAATTCGTTTATGAATAATTAATAACTGTACGATTATTATGGTTTAATTGTGTGTAAGTATATATATTAGGTGCGCAACTAAGTTTCCGGGTTTCTCACATACATGGCGATGACGACACATGTAGTCGATAATCATGACTATAGTTGTGTGTTTTTAAAGCTTGGGCGTCTGATAACAATAATCAGTCGTCGTACCAACACATATCGCAACGCGAAAATATTTTTTCTAAACATTAAAGATGTCGAGTTTTGTACCAAATAAACAGCGTTTGCGGGAAGCTTTGCTTTTCAGCTTTAATTTGAAAAAAAATGCAGCTGAAGCACGTCGTTTGCTCGAGGAAACCTACAGCGAAAATGCACTATCGAAAACTACCTGTGAATATTGGTTTAAACGCGTCAAAAATATCGATTTCGACACCGAAGACAAAAAGCGCTCCGGAAGACCAAAAAACAATTAAGGACGCCGATCCGCAAGCGTTACTGGATGAATATGATACGCAAGCAACAAGATCAACTTGCGGAGGCATTAAACATGACTGGCCAAGGTATTTCCAAACGTTTACATGTCATGGGCAAAATTCAAAGGCATGGATTTAATTAATTTAAACCGCGCTTTACTCGAAAAACGGCCAAAGTGGGACACGAGACATGAACGAGTGATATTGCAGCTCGATAACGTTCCGTGTCATCGCATTTCCATCGTCCAGGACACCATCGAAATTCTGAAATGGGATCTGCTACCGCACCCGCCATATTCACCAGACTCGGTCCCTTCCGACAATCACTTGTTCCAGTCGACATGGCTTGACTTGGCTACACTTGACCACTTTCGAAAAAGTGCTAAATTGGTTGGATAAATGGTGTCGGTCTAAAGATGCGTCGTTTTATCGTCGCGGTATTCACGTAATGCCAGAGAGATGGCAAAAACGTGTACCTAGCGAGAGACGATACTTTGACTAAACCATTTTTTGTATTTCTGTTGAAATTTTGCATTTTTTATTGACCAAATAAAAAATCCAGAAACTTAGTTGCGCACCTATATATATATAGCAGGTTCTAAGTTCGATATTTACGAGGATATAGAAAACGAAAAGTGTAAAAACACGTATATAAAATTGACTCGAAAAACGAGTGTCACGGGTTAAAAAAAAACGTAAACGGTGATTACTAGTTAAGGTTATACGCCTTAAAACTATACGTTCGACTACTACAGTTTCCGCGTGCGAAAACTTACGCGTACGTAACGAAATTATATTTTGCGCCGTACGTAAATAGACTCCCGCGCTGGAAACGAAATCAAAAAACGTTCGAACAATTTTACGAAAAATAACGTACGCCCGTACTTGAGGCACGCGTTCGTTACCGCGACAAAGGTAAATACGTCGCGAATGTCATAGTGTCGTATACATTTCATAAATGTGTCCAAACAGTGGCAGGTTCCTATCCTGACCTCAATTAAAACTTTTCGGCCAGCGTTTGATTTCGCCGACGCCGTTTGTCGGAAATTAACGACACTTAAAGAACGAGCTTTTTCCATTCAATGATTGGGGATGGGGGTTGGCTAAAAGCGCGGACCGCACAAAGTAAAATGGTCGCGGCGCGCACTTTTATTTGTTTTTAACGAAAAAGCGTGTTTTTTTTTGTAAAAAGAATTTCGAAACGCTCGTAATTTCATACTATTAAAGAATACTAATACCACGTTATTATCTATCGACTAACCAAACGTGGCTCGAAGTACCTATAATTCGTATTTTTCGACGCGATTGCCCTATACATAGACCAGTTAGATGGAAAAATTTGAATAACAAATTCGTACGATTCTAATTTTACCGAAGCACGTGCGATGATAATTATTGTTAGTTCGTTGTTAACGAGTACGTGGCGAATGACAGTTATTTTCGGCGTAAATATTATTACGCGAAAAAATTAGGACGACTTCGGGTTGAGTCGGGGCCCTTAGTGCTTGACCGAACGAACACAAATGTGTGTTCAGTCGGTACACGGTCGCGACGAAATGATGGACGAAACATATTCGTCTTACGGCCGTGCGCGGGTCACGCTTACACGTACGTACGTATACATACTTAAGGACGATAAGCGAGCGTTGGGGTCGGTGGCGACGAACGCGAGACGATTCGCCGCCGCCGAAGCTGGAAATTCGATATCGACGTGGCGGACGGACCGGTGGTGAGGGTGAGGGGATAAAGACGGAGTACGTGGTGTAGGGGTGGTTTCCTCTCGTCCGGCTCGTTCGGCCGGTGGCGGATTTTGTGCGGGAACGCGCGCGCGGTTGTTGCGATCACCGGGTTGGTGGCGGAAGGGGGCAGGGGACGGGGGAGACATACGTAAGCGAGAGTGAGACAGAGCGCGTGCGCGCTAGTGAGACGGAGAAAACGAGAGCGCTCGCGATTTTTCATTCGTCGCGGTTCGGTGGGTCGTCGAGTTCGCCTCCTCCCGGGTGGATGGGCGGCGAAGGGACGAAAAGATTGGAACGTAAAAAAAAAAGAAAAAAACGGAACGAAACGTGGAAACAAAAAACCCAAAGCGCGAGTTTCGGAACGAACCTCGCGCGTAACCGCCGCCGCCGTCGCGAGCGCGTCACACGGTTTACACGTCGTCCCGACGCCGACGCCGAATTCTGAACGTACGGTCGTGCACAGTCATGCAGCGTCTCCAGCGCCCGGCGAAAATAACGTCCCGCCGTCTCCGCAGTACGTGAACGTCGCGCACGCCGCGACCATAACAATACGCTGTTGTGCATGTCCAAAAGCCCCCGCGTCGCGTGTACGCCGTCACCGCGCACCCCGGCCACTGTCTCGTTACCGTCCCTGCGACGATACGATAAATCGCGTCGGTTGTATTTTTTCGACATCGCGGTATCCTATTGTATAAATATATATGTACATATATTTATTTATACGTATACTTAGATACACTTAGAGCGTTCGGTGTACGCGCGGTCGCGCGAAGAGCACTCGCGCGATGTTCGTCTACACGCGCGTCATTAAACGCTACCTATAGTACAAATATTGGATCCTCGAGAGTAAACGCGCCGCAATCGATCGTGTCGCGTTTAAAAGCGCTATCGTCATCATGGACGGTAAACTGTCGTCGGTTTTCGAAAAATATTTTTCGCCTTCGCCGCTGGTGAATCAAATACGGAATTTCGTCGTGAGTACACATTTTGTTTTCGTCATCAAGCGCGCGCGTGCGTTACACGTACATCGGCCGTATCGCGCGTTCTTCCGCGGCTTTTAAATTCGCGACGGAAACCGATTATAGCGTTTTAGATTTTCGTTCGTGTTCGAAACGGAAGAGCATTTTTAACGGCCTTTCCAAAACCGTCGCGGAAATAGCCGAATTTACGTTCAAAACGCGAATTTCGTATTGGACCTTGCTTTTGATTTATGCACACTAAGTCGTATAAACGGTTGTTTGTTACGAAACTCAGTTTCGTTAGCTCACCTAATATTTATTCATAACTAACTTATAGAAACGAAATAAATATAGGAAAATTTAATTTCGATTTTCAATTTTTCATCTTAATATCCCGTTCATAAATTGAAAATTTGTCGCTTTTGGCGTAGCCCGGCGTAAACGTCAATTTTGTATAATTATATATATATATACGTACATTTTAATTAATCCATTAATATTTACGAAATCGTAAATATCGTACATAACTTATGAACCAATTCTTGACGATTTTGGGATAAAAAAACAGATTTGTTTGTAATTCGTAATTCGACATTTATAATTCGCTTCAAACAGCGTATGTTCCTTCAATAGTCGCCCGTTTTTACTCATTTTTATTACTATTTTAAAACCTCGAAGTTTTCTTACAAAAATTCTTGCACGTATACCCGAAAAGTGAAACGAAATATTTAATTTTTAAAAAACGTATACAATTATTTAACGGGTATAATTTATAAAATATCGTAAATATTATATCACTCGCAATCAAAATAAGAACAATAATAAACCCGAAACTCGTCGGCGTTTCGAAATATTTTCAAATTAATGGCGAGGTTGCTTTATAAAAAAGAGTTAATACGGAAGTTATAAATGAGCGCATATATATATATATATAAATTATACGTATGTACATTTTTGGCACGAGCGAGTCGTATATTCTATATCGTAGATCGTTTTGAATTGAATCTAGGTCGTTTCGGTTTGAAACTGCTATGGGTTTGCTTATAATATTAAAGTTATCGAAATAATTTTAAAAAAACTTATACGACAAGGAAAAGTACAGTTTTATACTAAATAACGTCGATTACCGACTATTATTAATTCGTACGTTATTAAATTTAAAATCGGAATAAAATCGGACGGTTTGGTACAGCCTAATTGGTTTCGTTTATTCGACGGCGAATTGTTTAAATCGAAAATTAGTTTCGTCGATATTTCTATTTTAAATTGCCCGCGTAAACTAATAAAAATCGATATTTTGCGCGATGTTCTTTGACGGTTTAAACGTAAATAATTATACCGAATTAAGATCGGCGCTGGGTGTGGTGGGCGTTGAAAATGGTTCGATATCGTTTTCACGATTCACCGCGGATAAGGAAAACGTTAATCGTACCGTTAACGAAATCGTTCTCGATTTATTTGTTCGCGATCCGAAAGTATACAATTGTATAGCTCACTACGTTAACCATATGACCGCGAGTGTTTCGTTTTTAGTTATAATACGCCGCGTAATTTTATAGGAAAATCATATTCGTATAACGCGAATCCGAATTTCGTTTCGCGAAAATAACGATTATAAAAAAAAAACATAGATAGTAAAAGCCACCGTTAATTTTGTAGCGTATTTACGGGTTACGAGTTTATACGAAATAAAAACAATATAACGCGCGCGTTAAATATTATCGCTAAGCCGCGACGGGACATCGAATTAAAACGATAACGTTTCAAAATGACATTCGTTTCCAACGCTATTACGATTATTCGTCGTCGTCGGCAATTCTGTCGTAATTTTAAGTACTTTTTATTGGAACCAGATAATCGAGTTTTAATTAAAATTCGTTCGCTAATTAAGTTTGTTTAGCTACAATCGTATTCTCGAAACGATATACGCGCTTAACATATAGTATACAACGACACGAGTCCTTGTCGAATTCACGGACCGTTATGGCAACGACAAATAAATACGAGTAACATAGGGAACTCGCGGAATGTTTGTAGTATTATCTCAAAGACGCAACAGAGAAAAGAAGTCGCTCGGGCGCTAATACAAATATTACTCGAGTAGTATAGCGAAATTATACGGATCGAAATAGATTTCCCATTGTTCGAAGTGTACACGTTTCCGTGCCCGAGTTCGTCGTTCGATAAGGTACGCTAGCGTTTTATTTACGTCGATCGCGCTATTAATCCCACAACGTCGGATTATTCAAAAGGGTCGGCGCAAAAATGACGTTTTGTACGATTAAAAAAACAAACCGCCGTCCTCGAAATAATAATACGTTCGTAACTTTACTTACCAATCGCGACAGCGCAAACGTCCTTGAAACCAATAGCCGTAAACAATTTTCTGGTTCGAAATTGACGGCGAGACCGAACGGTCGATTACGGAAAAAAACAACGTTTAAATAGTACGTGAACACCGCTACGAAACGCTTGTAATCGACGGCAATACGGGAAAAAATTATCTCGGCAATCTGGATAGCTGAACGCGGATATCCCGAAAAAATTAACACGGTCGCCTACGTAACGAATCCGCGTTCGGTATTTCGTTTACGCCGGCGTCGCGTTTTCTACCGTCGGACACGAATCGTCGACGATTTTTCGCTTTTGGAACATCCGCCCCGCAAAGAAACGCGTGTCGATTACCCCACGCCGCGCGTTTAATCGTAATTACGTTTAATTATTCGTTAACGACGATTTATTATTAACGAACGCCCGTGTATACCGCCGAATTACGAACAACCCGATCGTGTCTCGGCGAACTCGGATACAATAATTTACGTATCGGATAGTGATTTATAACGGCTAATGGCGAATACGTATTATTATTACTTAACGCCGGTAATCGATGATTGTACAATAGTATAATTTAACGGGGCGTTAAACTTTCCAGACGATAGTGAATTCATTTAACGGGAACGTTGCTACAGGAAGACGTAATAGATATATAAATCTAAATTACTGCCGACAGCGACTTTTACGCTTCGATATATATATATTATTATCGTTTAATAACGACGATCTAAGTGCTTTACAAAACAATCTATACGGTTGGAAAGGGCGATTACGGAACAGGGTACGTTCCGCGTTTTAAAAAAGTATACCGAAGCAATTAGGGTTTGGAAATTGTAATTAACGAAAAACGCCGTACACCGGCAATACGATACCTTTTGTGGTTCGTGCGTGCTATAATATGCGATTAGTATATACGTCGCGTTTGAAAAACGTTTTCGAATATTCGTAGAACGTTCGGCGCGCGTCGAGAGTACGCGATATTCGGTATTGTAAAAACGAAACGCGGTTATTAGTACGCGAACTAGAAAAATCGAAAACGTACGAGACGACGGTAAACTTCAAACCCGCTCGCCTAGCTTATCGTAGAGGTCTCGTTGAAAACGATACGCGCGGCGATTAATCGTTTTCGAAATATCTCGTCCAACGAACTGTTGGCGCGGTTTACGCGGGGCGACAACGCGCGCGCGCGCGCCGGTATCGAATTTTTCGAAAAGTTATTTTTTAAAGCGTCTAGTAAACGAGCGCGTAAGGTGCGGCGCTTATATTGTGCTCGACGGTATTTTGGCTACGAAAATTCGCTCGGTGATTCGGGCGCGAAATCCAATCCAGACCGAACGACGTTCGGTCGTTTTTCCTTTTCACTCACGACAAACGTAGTCTGTTGTTTGTGCTATGTATATAGAACCGGCAAATAGACGAACCGGCGCCGCAAAACGTAAACGCACAACCACCGGTATTAACAAAGCACGGTAATAACGCGAATGGCACCGCTCCAAAATCGACGGGCAACGAAAGACCGACGCAAACTCAAGCACATCCTGCACAACCTGTTGTTCAGGCCGCCGATAGGAACTTAGTGCACGTTACTAAAGCACAAATGAAAGGTGACCGATATAACAGCCTACGTTTATTAGGAGCGAAATAGCTCGGGAAAATTACGCGAAAAGAATTCACACGTCCGTAACTACGATCAGCGGGGGATGGGGTAGGGGGGCTGATTGAACCCCTAACCGAAAATTTTTATGAAAAATAATTATACACGAGACGTATGTTTTTTAATCAATAATAACGAAAAACTAAAATATTTTTAAATTTCAGCGCGCGTTATAATATATCGCGTTGGTTCAAAATAATTAATCCGTTAAAGTTTATAACGTGTCTTGTTTCGTTATGGTCGACCCGATTTATTTATTTAAAAATTAACCCCCCCCCCCGAAATGCAGGTCTAAGTCTAACGTCACTGACTTACGGTACGCGTTTGCGTAAAATACGCGATTAAACGGGACAACGTGTGGTCGCGTGCCGGTATTTTAAAATAAGGAACGTTAAATCAAAAACCGCGTAATTTCGTAATAAATATTTCCTAATCCGAACGTTTTTACCGACTACAAGACGCCATTCCGGGAAATACGGCGGGGTGCCGTTAATCGCCCGAACGGCGAAAGTTACGCGTTTAATATAAAAGTAGAGTTCTTTTCGCGTAGTTTTCCATTATTACGTCGGCGTAGATAGGAAAAGGGTAACGTTTAAGATACGTCGGAAAGCGGCGACGGTATTGACGATTGTCTCGGTGTTTAGAATTTCAAGAGGCGTTTAGGTTGTTCGACAAGGACGGCGACGGGAGCATCACTAAAGAAGAACTGGGCCGAGTTATGCGGAGCCTCGGACAGTTCGCCAGAGAAGAGGAATTGGAGACGATGCTACAAGAAGTCGATATCGACGGTGCGTTCGCGTTTCGTGCCGCCCGTGCGACGTTCTTTCTTTAATTTTTGTTCGTTTCGACCGATCGAAACGATCGGTAGACGGATCGACGAAGAATTTATAAATATACGTTGTTCACGATTTTACAGGCGACGGGGCGTTCAGTTTTCAAGAGTTCGTGGAAATCGTGTACAATATGGGCGGTACGGCGGAGAAAACGGCGGATCAAGAGGAAAAGGAACTGCGCGACGCGTTTAGGGTAAAGCACGACGCGTTGTGTTACCGTCAAAATCCGGAACGATAGGACTTCGGATTTGGCAGGGCCGGACGGGTGGCCCCGAGACGCGGCGTTACGAAACGTTCCGCTACGAAAACTAACCGCCGAACCGGAGTTATTTCCGACGAGATTTGAAATTAGTGTTTTGTTGTTAGGCCGGCGAGTAGAGGGACGTTAATCCGCGAACGATAATTTAAAAAGTTACGCGCGCGTATCATTCGTTTCCATAACCGTTCTTCACCGCTTCCGTGAATCGTCTCTCCTCATCACGCGGCCAAAAACCGTCTACCCTCCCTCCCGTTATCCACTCCTACGATCCCTTTTCGTTTCTTATCCAATCTTCTCTCGTCCGTCTACGCATTCTCGTCCCGGCTACACGCGTTCTTCGTTCGATTTTCTCGTCCACCGCGTCCAACACTCTCCGAACCGTACGACCTGCCGCGGGGTTGGTCCCGTTACATACTATACGTACGTAAAATACGTAAACGCGACGTAAATAACTTGTAACCAGTGATTCCGCCGGACGACATTTTTTTTGGCCGTTCGTAATAAAACGCGAAACGTCG
>JAIPRN010000584.1:0-76812 GCA_025469175.1 Geopemphigus sp. TES_GeoC_2020
CGCGCACACACACGCGCGCGCGCACACACACACACACACACACACACACACACACACACACACACACACACACACACACACACATATATATATATTTATTTATACGGTTTAACGACGAAAGCAGTGGTCGTCAACGTAGGTTGGAGGCGGCCAAGTCTGTTATTGGAAGCGAGGAGTTTTTCCTTTTCGACAATATAGGTACGATGACAGTGTGTAACGTAATAATAATAGTATACGTCGAACAATTGGTCGTTTCGAGTTGGAGGGGGAGGGGAAAAACAGTATGAAAAACGAACGGGTCGTACGATCATAGGCACGGGAAAAAATTGTCGTCCGGTCAGAGTGGATATTAACACGTCAAAATAGTATTAAGCGTTATTATTTTTTTGGATTCGAGTTTTCGGGGCACGCGTATAGCGGAGTGTTTAGAATAATAATCGGTCGCGAACACGCTATCGCGAAAATTAATTCGGCGCAAGTTTAAAGGTTTATACAATTTTACGAAACGCCGCGTATTGTATAAAACGACCGGCTGACCCGAGATTATTAAATACCACGCGAAGAATGTACGTTCTTTTTGTTTTCTTTTTAAATTACGTCGTTTTCGCGTAGCTGCGGAGATGATTTAAATTTTGACTGACGCGTTAATATGTCGACAATTTCGATGGAACGTGTTTATTGTATTGATACGGGTTGGTTTCACATGAAACGGGCCGGCAGTTAAACGAAATTCGCTTTAAGCACACACCGAATGATATCGGGAACGAAGGTACATAATATATATATATATATTACTGTATATTGTACGTAGGTCAGTTACCACAGAAAAAAATATTTACACGTGTACGTAATATAATATGAACATTCAACACTTGAAACACTAATATAAATTTATACGTTTAAATTATTATTATTATTATTTATAAATTACATCGTCATTTATAAATATATACGTTTAATTTAAACGAATATTTTACGATAATCGTAAAACGCCGTACATATTGTATAAATAATATGTACTTTGAAATGTTAAAAGTACGTAATTTAAATATAATATATTATATAGGTTTTAAACACGAAAATAAACGGTTATAAAACTTGATTGTTCCTTATGTTATCGTTATTAATATTACGTTTAAATATTTTACTCGATAATTTATATTGTATTTTTCGTTAATTATTTATTATAATAATTATTATTATCGTATAATCGATATAGCTATTTTTAAATTATTATTATTATTGTTATGTGAAAGACAAAAGCTCTCCGCGATATGATAATATATATATATAATGTAACATAACAATATTTCTCGTATTATAATATATACATATTATAATAAATCTTAATATCTAATCACAAAACGTACAATTTTTTTCGTTGTAAAAACTAAATTTAACATTATCATCGTTATATATTTGGTCTTGTTTTTTAAAATGATTTTTATTTTCTTATAGGTAAGGTTCGACGTGGTCCCAATCAGACCGGTGTCTGCTGAGCCTCTCGAATACAGTCTTTTCGATTTTGTACTCCCCGGTACCAGCTTGTTTACACAGGGTGCTCAGAATGTCTTGGTTGTCGACAGTTCGTGTTGGCAACACGATCTAAAAATAAATCGTCGATTAGACGCGTCTAATGAAACGGCGACCGTGCCACGGTGTTTCTAATATAAAACAATATCGGCGATGTCCGAGGGGTGAAATTCGATTCGGTACGGTAAAACAAAACCGTAACGACCGTTTTCAAAAAAATTCCCGCCCCGGACGGCGTCGAACACCCGTGACGTAGACAAGTTTTTATTATAGTGGCGAGAAACGTTACGTTTATGAGATCGTTGGGCGCGATTTTCACCAGGTTAATGTCTTTCTTCAGCCTCGTCATGATGTGATGAAACTCCTCCTTGGCGTTATTTTTCGATTGGCTTTTGTTGGTCGCCCATTTGATCATCGCTTGGAACTTACGGATCTCCGACACCTCCAGTGGCCGGCACATTATCTGCTGGACCAGCGACTCGGATAGCGTGAGGAAATCGCAATGGTTCAAAACCTGCCGGCACAGAAACGTCCGTAGAAACAATTAACATTGTTCGTCGCGTATATTTATAACGATTAGATGTTGCTGACACGTTGGCATTTTTTTTCGTTTTCAAACTCCGACGATTCGGAATATCGAAATTTCGTTTCGTTTCTTTTAACGATATTTTTCGCGTTTCGTATTTTTTATACATAACGTAGCGTTTTTTTTTTTATACGTTACCTATCAAAGAACTTTTTCCCATTTTCAAAAATATTTTTTCTATTACGAGATCGAAGTCATCAACACATCCTACATCTATAGTTACGTGTGGATACATTGGGTAAAACCACGAAACAGGCAAAAGGGACGGGCATCGAAGTGACCACACGGTTAGTGTAGAAATACCGAACACCTTTTGTGGCCATACCGTAACGATGGCTTATATCGATAAGGTATTTTCGCGGGCTAACGAATATAGCGTTAGCGCACGAGGAATGGTCGCGTGGTCACTAACGTTCCCTCGGCCCTTTCGGTCGCCTCGTTTGTACCACGCTGTAGCCTTTGACATATAATACGAAAAACGAAATACCCTCAACGCGTTCTGTTCGATGTAAGTGAATATCAAATTGACCAGTTCCACCGCCGAATTGTATCTCCACACGTAATTCTCCAGACTGTTCAACATCAGGCATATCTGAAACGGGACCGACGAACGTTACCGTCGTGTTTCCATCCGACTTACGACACCGACAAGCTAATAAAACGACAACGGCGCTCACCACGTCCACCCTCAGGTGCTGTTTCGTATGGTGGAAACAGGCTTGCAACAGCTCCGGTAAATCGTAGTGTTCCGCCGCGCATATCAGACCAGGGACGTTGGCGCACGTGATTTTGCAGGAGCTCGTGTGTAAGTAGTCCAACAGTATTCGGAACGTGTCGGGGTCGAATTCGATGATGGAAAACTTGGCGACGCAAAAAAAAAAAAAACCGAACAATCGTGTTAATTAATTACGACACCGTACGCGATTATGAGCGAACGGATTCGACGGTACGCCTTTTTTTTGTTGTTTCGTAATTACCTCGGTTTGATTGAGCTTCGCCCTATCGATCTTGTCCCCGCCGTTGTTCGGACAAACGCTGACTTTGGGTACGGACAACTGAGCCAACCGTTCTTTCTCCTTCTCCTTGTCCTTTTCTTTCTCTTTATCTGTTTATTTATCACAGTATCGGCTTAAACGTCCGGTTACTCTATAATTATTATCTAATCCACTTACGGCTGAAATCTTGAGACGAAGCCCATTTCTTTTTGTCGTCGGCCGACAGGTTTTGCTGTTTCCTTATCGACTTGCTCCATCCCGCGGTAATCGTGCCCAGCCTGGTGAACGCCCTTCGCATCATCGGCGAACTCGGCACGCTTTTCGCCCTGCACAACGTCACGTTCCGTTAACGATTGGTTCGCCGGGGACCCGCGCGTAATCATTAACGGCCGTCAATTCGAAAAAAAACAAAAAAAAAAAACACTAACCTCGGCGTTTCGATGTCAGGCACTTGCAAAAAGTTACTGCTCTTGGCCTTTTGCTGCTGTTGAGACGGCAAACTAGGGAGACCCCGGGCCAGCAACTCGGCGACCGGCATTTGAGGGGAACCGAAACCGGTCGATATGCCGTACAGCATCTCTTGGAATACCCTGCGAAATCGCGTAAACGCGCCGAATGAAAACGGCCGGGGCGCCTTTGCGTTACTTGTCTACGTACCGGCTCCGCACGCCCAAAATCGCCCGCACGCCAATGAACTTCGTCTTTTGTTTGCTTTGTCCCACCAAAAACACCACGTCGAACAAATGACCGTTCTGGGAGACGTTCAGTTCGGAGTTGATGAAGAACTTTGTGAAGTCTTTGGCCAGCGTGTCGTAGTCTTCGAATCGGTCTTTGACCGAATCGAGCAACGGGCTGGACGGCCTCATATGCCCGATCGGTCGCCACGAGCCCCTCCTGCAACGTCGTATTATAGTACGGTTTTAACGTCGGCACGGTGCCGCTATTATTATCGCGCGTACCTATACGGTTTCGGGATCTGTCCGGTCTCGCAATGGTTTTGCAAGTTGGCCACGATGTCCTCGAGCATTTGGCTACGGGTGCGCTCTTGCATCCGGGCGAATTTCGGCGCCGAATAACTGGCTCGTTCGCCGTTCACGATCTTTGTCAAGATCCATTCCCGGAACATGTCTTTCTCTTCGAACACCGACTGTTCCCAGAGGTACGGTTTGTACGCGCCCACTTCGTCCCTGGTCACGACGGACACCTGGTGAAACGCGCGAACGTTTAAATTCGCGATTAAGCGTTTGCGGACGGCTGGCCGCGGTTATTATATACGCACTTCGTATTTGGTCCTCTCCGTTTTCCGTCGGATTCGCGGGCTAACCCTGACCAGTATGAACGTATGGAGGAAATGCGATTTTATGCAAGCCGGCGAAAACCGGGTGTCGTCGGCCTCGAGAAACACCACGCACACGATGTCGTTGCCGATGTGCCGTTTCCTCTGGAGCTGTAAAACACGCGAGAAAAACACGGTGGTTTCGTTTTACGGATTACAACCCCACACATGGGGCGTGTCGTTCGCGTCGGTTTACCTTTTGGGCGTCGTGCGCTTCGTAGGGTAACATGGTGGACACGTGGAACATGATTTCGATGTTTCTCCAGTTGGTGTACACCGAATGCGTCCCGGTCAAGTCGTGTACCGTGTCTAATCCGCCCCGGTACTTATCAAAACCTGTAAAACGCGCGCACGGGTTACGCGACCGTTGATAAAATACTTCCCCCTCGCCCGATTCGCCGTTCGCGACCTAACCGTACCGCAAAGTCTTTTGGTCTCTCCTAAAAGCCCGAGAAATTCCTCGAACGCCAAGCTGTTGTCGTTGTTGTCCAGTATCTCCTCCTCGGTGGTCTGCCCCTCCTTCACGTATATGACACCGACTTTCAGTTCGGATTTCATGAACACCTGGTCCAACTTGAGCAGCTCGTCGGCCGTGTCCGGCAATTGTCCGAGCACCAACGGCGGATTGAGGTTGATCTCTTTGCCCAACGACCGGACCACTTCCTCGCGGTTATAGCGGTCGGCGAACACGCACGACGCCGGTATCAAACCGTGCACCGTGTAGCTGATCGCTCGGACCAGTATCCTGCGGGCGACAACGACGCGACGTGTTTTTTACACCGTGTGCGCGCGCGTCCGGGATGTACCGGTCGACAGATCAACATGGTACGTACCTGAATTGATCCCGGCCGTTAATTGTTTCCTGTTTAAGGCTTAAAATGATCGGACCCAAATCCTCGTCGTTCGTGAAATAGTTCCAATGTTCTTTCTGGTAAAAGTACCGTTCGAACGTTTCCTGTTCGACGGACGTCAGCTCGAAGCATCGGTTTTTTTCCCATTGTTCCTCGATCGACGTTTTCGGTCTGCGAACAAAAAAGGATAAATTCGCCCGGCCGTGATAATACGCTCGCTTTCTATATATATACACACACACACGAGTACACGGGTCGCGCACATTACCTCGGCGGCGGCATGACGTAATCGTCGTCGTACGGATAATATTCGTCGTCTTCCAGCAACAGACTGTCCGAGCCTCTGGGCCGGCCGTACCGGACGCCGAAATACTCTTGGGCGCCGTCCGCGCCGTCCGAGTTCGAACCGTTGTTCAATTCTCGTTCGTCCGACCCGGATTCTTCCACGCATCCCGTTTCGCTGGTGATTTTCTGACGGGAACATTCGATCCAATAGCCGGGCGCTGGTTGAAAGTTGTGCGGCCATTCCTCGCAAATGTCGTCTGCGAACAACGAGAACGGTCGGCCGTTATAACAATAGTCGCGAATATAACGCTCCGCGCCACTCGCGAACGGGTTTACTTTTTCCCACTAGATTTCCTTCGTCGGTAAGCCTCTTAAATGCGCCCGCCACCACCGTTTCACCGTACTCGCTCCCTTATCGTAGTGGCAGAATAATACGATATATTTTACGCTCGGCGAACAGAGTCGGGCCGCACAAAGGATTACATACACACACATATATATATATACGTATTATTGTTTTCGTTTAATATTTGTCGTTCGGTTTGGAAAACAAAAAAATACCGACGTCTCTCGCGGTCCAAACGAGTAATTATTTCGCTTTCCGAGTTTTCTAATTGGTATATTTCTTTATCTTTCGTACCGAGTGCGTCCGGCTTATTAGCGTCGGGTTTTAATGTTATATTCGTGTCGTTGTCGCGAATGAAAACTACAACCAAGGAACGAGCGTTCGGGTCTTGGACAAGAATAAATCTTTTCGAAAATAACGATAACAACGCGCGCATTGGCCAGGGGGGGGGCTTAAGACGTCTTTATTGCGAAAGCCCTATTGAACAGACGTCGAGGGAAAAGGTAAAGGATACAAAATATATATAGCGACGTTTTCGGCACAAAATTAGCGTTTGAAGCGGATACGGTTCGGTACATGCGCGGATATGGTGACACCGTACAGGGGCGGTGAAAAGTGACGATCGTCATGACGTTCGCCGCGAACAAATCGTATAAATCATACGCCCGTTTCGATTCCCGTACGTGTTGTAATATACATTTGACGCGTGTGCGCACGCGGAATGTCGAAAAATCGGACCGGAAAACGTCGTGACGAACGTGTCGACAGCGGTCGGCTGACTTTTCGTCACCGTTTAATTTCCGAATACGGTTAAAACGCGTTTCGATTAGTACGACGAGCGCGCGGCGATCACACGACGAATAGAAAACAGCATATCGCTTTACAAATTTATTTTCTCGTTCCGGCGATCCTCCTCAATCCGTACATTTCAAATAGAGTTCGTTCGTTCACGGGCACGTGGTCGACGGGACCGTTTGGAAATCTAGGCGCGACCTTCAGTTTACGTTTAAATCGTTCGAACATTTTCGAACGTCCAACGGTCCACGGTAACGTGTCCGTTTCCAACGTCCGCCGTTCGTTAAATATTCGGACGAAAACGCCGAAGAGAGTGTGAACGTTGTCCGTTCGGTCGCGCGCAATATTGGAACATCGGTTTCGTATTACGGGCGTTTCTGGGAGGGTAGCGTTCAAACGGGTTTTCGGTACGATACGCGTTACTATATAATAAACGAAGAATTCTCCGTTCGCCACGCGTATTTGTTTCTTGTGTCTGAAAATTGACATTTTCTTAGGAAAAAAAAAAAATATATATATATATATAGAAGGTACCTTTTCCGGGAAAAAGTTTTCGCGTCGTACGGATAATAATACGAAACCTAATAATATCTAACCGTATGTTTCGCGGAAGAAAAGATCGTTATTTTTAACATCTAACTGGCGGATGTCATTTCGATAATAGAGCGCTCGTGGTATTAAACGTTTAAAGTCGAATTGCCGTCCAAACTTCGCCATTAACGCATATTACGCGCGTTACTCGACTAAATGACGGTTTCGAGGGCAAATACGACCGTCGTACCATATACATATATATAAAGGAATTGTCGCTGTTCGCGGAGCGCCGCCTCTCGGGTTTTTCGAATTTCCCCAAAACTTGGCCGTGTTTTAGTTCGCCTCAGTTCGACGTACTGGTTACTGGTCGTACACGGGGGCGAATTCATTACAAACGGTGTTTCGTACGGTCGTCGTAAAATATACGGCATATTCTCGTCGCGCGACGGTATAAACATCGCTTGTATATTACGCGGGACGTGTATCGTAATATACGTATACGACGCGCACGTGCGCAACACGTACACACGCCCGTATGTATATACAAGTATACGATGTAAACACGGTGTATGTATAATATAGACGGGGAAAAATTTAATTTCCGGCTCGGACGAGCGCCTTCCGTTTCGTCGTACGCTTCTCGCCAGCTATTTGAATGCGAGCAACGTTTTCGTTCGAAACGGGCCGCGCGGTCGCCGTTTATGTCGTCGTATTATTATTATTACGGCCATTTTTTCCGGGGACACCGCGGAAACAAAACGAACCCGGTAGATATTCTAACGTCTTAAAATAAACACGCGCTATCCGCGTTCTCGCACATATACCTTACCCACAACCGCTCCGAACGTCGGTGATCACAGATTCTATCGACGTTTTCACCGATTCGTACGCGTATACATCGGCTCTATCGGTGTATATATATATATATATATATATATATATATATATATATATGAGTATTTTGGACGGCTATCGACGTCCATACTCGACGATAATCACGGGAAATTCCGTTTAAATTTTTCGCTCGTCGTAACGAGAGAACAGCGTACGAATTATTCAAAAACCAAGCGCTCGAAAGGAACGGCGGACGAACTGCCCCACTGATCATTTATAAACGCGTACCTTTTGTACAGGGTACATGACCTCCGTTACTTTAGCGGTGGAAACGGAAGGTAAATCGACCCCGCCCGTTTTGACGTCCCCCGTCGAAATACGAATAACCGAAAAAATTGCCGGGACGTTTTTAAACGGAGAATATCTCTCCTCCCCTAGACATTTCTTCACGGATTCGTCCGTGCGACGGTCGCCGAGGTAGTTACGAGTTTAAATTCCGCCCCGACTGGTTAATAATATATTATTGTTCGCGAACTTTTTATCGTTTACGACGTTTTTTACAATTCGTTTCGACTAATATTTTTGTTTTTAAATTTTATATAAATATATACATCAAGATTACGTTTAAAGCTTACGTTATACAATTTAAATTTAACAATTTTATAAGCTAAAAGTTTTAAATTATTAACGATTTCGCGGGAACAAACTTTGCACAATATCAACAATATTATCAAGATTATCAATCGTATTAAATTACCATAACTTAGGTTTACAACTATATTTTGTGACATGTAAAGGGGCGCGTTTCGCTTGTGGCGTTATTTGTTTTCCTAGCAAACCGCTCGCGGTTATTTCGCGAGAATTCAGTAACTTAGTAAGGGTCGCAAAATTCGGTATTATTTTTTCGCGCTCGTCCAACGGCCCCGTACCTGAAATTCAACGCGGAAATAAAATGCGGATAAACGTTGGTTTCGATTTCGTCGCAGTATTGTAATTACTTTAGACAAAGTTCACACTTATATTATACATCGACGGATCGAATAATAAGTATGTTCTGTGACGTCGAAACGAATCGCCCTGTTTAACAATATCAATAAGAGGAGTATAGGACGTTTTTTAGATACATTATTTTACGTAGGCCGTATATAATACGTACGTTATTTCGCATATTTTACGTCGTACGAACACTAACAGTTTTTTGTTTTCGAGAATTTTATAGACAATTAATACAACTCCGCTAGGCGGAAAGAGAGGGTTTAAATTTTTGTAATATACGACGTATCGTCGAATCTTGGTCGGAAAAATAACGAACCGTAAAACGTGTCTGGCTAATTCGATCGCGCCGTATAACGCCCCACAATCAATTATCGGTTTCAACAACAGCGGCGTTCGTTATACACACACACACACACACACGTACATATATTATTTTCGATATAAACGTAATCGGATATTTTTCGCGAACGTGTACAAATATTACGCGCGTATACGAACAGTTTGGATCGATAATCGTTCATTTAATAAGTGGACTCGGAGTACTTCAGAAGTATAACGTTAGTTGTGTGGAGGCGCCCGCGGGGGGGAGATGATTTTCTTTAAGTACGTCGGATAATTAGCGTTAAATTTTGTACTAAGGATTTTTCAGATTCTTTTATCAGTTTATAATACTCTTGTATTGTATATATATATACGTACGAAAAAAATTATTCGCGACGTTGTTTTATTGTACACACGTTTAAACGAACAACACGAACGAACGGAAAACGAAACAACGAAATCATATACGTATATTATACGTTCTCGTTTAACGTTCGTCCGGGAAAATTTAGAAACGTTTTCTTTTCTTCCGTCGGGATAATTATAATTTCGTTATCGTTTATTCTTTTACGATGCACGACACGCGTTTATCACGTACTAGGAGAGACTAATTAATAACATAATAAATAATTCGTTCGCGCGTCGTTCGCGAATATTATTCGGTCGGGTCGTCGTTAATAGGAGATCGTGCAATTGGTTATCGACCGTTACAATCAGTCGGCCCCGGTCGGAAATTACGTCGTGATTAGGCGATTTGATTATTCGTTTCGGGAGCGAAAAATTAGAAAATGGCCCGTTTACATCGTAAACGGTCCTTTTTTTTGTTCGAACGATTATCGCGCGACGATTAGCGAGCGTTTCGTTCATTTCATCGGCGGCCGAATAAAAGAACGAAAGAAGATATTTACCGAAACGATTCGAGTGATCCGCCAGTGTTACGAAAACGCCCTCGTGAACGGTAAAATGACGATTTCCCGTAGCGGCGTATATTCAAAAACGTATGTCGCAGCTATCGAAGTGCTTACGAAAGGTGTTGTTCGGTATAGTTCCGTAGAATTTATTTTCGAGCGCTATTTTCGAAACATATCGCGTGTACGAAAACAGCGACAGTTTATTCTCGGTATATTCTCTCATTGGCGAACGCTTGTGACGGCTTGTCGGGACGTTCAACGCGCGATTACTATTTTGGAAAATAGAATGTCCTAAAGTGTAAAACGACGGTAACATCCGCTACGACGAAAAAAAAATCGGCCCCGAAATTCGTTTGGAGTGGATTACTAATTGAGGCGGATATAATATTAAGACGGCCGGTGAAAAAAATTGCGTCGTTACTTTTTTTATTAGGCGATAAGGAATTATTCCGTATTACCGCGTTCGAAAAACGATAACGCGACCGAATGTCGGTTTATTTTGAAAACGTTTCGCTTAATCGAGCGCACGCGCGCGCACACACACGCGCTTGAACGTAAATTGTAAAAAGAGTTTCGGGAACGGTAAGGTTCTCGATATTCGTATATACAAGCCGCGCGACCCGACGATAATAATCGTTGTTGTTTTAACGGACCCTCGAAAACACGGTACGTAAGAAAATTATCCGTTAGGTTCGACGCGTGACGAACAAATAATCGGCACAATTTCCTTCCATCGTTTCCGTTTACCGAAATCGTAAAAATCCGCGCTCTCATATCGTCCGGATCGTCGTCAATCACGTCGTACATTTTCCCGTATGTATATATTTGATACGGAGCGAGAACGAACGAAATCGTACCGAAGAAGCCTATCGCGTTACGTCGGCGAATAGGACGGTTATTGGTTGGACATTATATTCGTGCCAGCGAATCGCCAGACACCCGACTTACGACGAGGATACTGTGTCTACTACGTTTTTACGTTTATTTCCGCTTAAATAACGACGTAAATGGCGGAACCCGGTACGACCCGCGCGGCCGTCACCGCGGTCGTTTTCTGTTACGCGGTCGCCCTCGATACGTCCTACCGGACGACGAACAACCCGTCCGGTTAAAAACCACGTACCGTACCCACCGCAGGTAGGTCGTCTATGTATATATATATCGTACGGCGTGTACTCGCGTGGGCGGCATATTACGAAAAGAAGGTATAGTGGTATAAAACTATCTAAATCGCGACGCGTGGGTGGCTAGTGGACGGAGAGGGAGTAAAGACGAGCCAATAAAGTTCGTGGGAAACGGCGAGAACGCGGTCGATCAGAAGAAATCGAAATTATATATATATTATCTACCTATTCGACGAATATACGACGGATTCGGGGGCGGGGGCCAGTGTATAACGATTATTTTTTTTTCGTCCGTAGAAATTGCGAGGATTCTCGCGCGAAAATACGAAAATAGACGAACGAAAATGTTTACGTCGGGAAGGGGACGGCGGAATAATTGCCGGATCTAAAAAGTCGGTAAATTTCGTCGAGACCAACGAACGGATAATAAATCGATTCTCGGTGAAACACCTACGTTATGGTTGTACGTTCGGTCGACTCGAAGTCTATAAATACGAAAAAAAATATTCCGGCGTTCTTTTCGCGTATAATTATGCAAGTCGCGAGTGAAAACCGAACGTTATATTTCGCGTTCGGAATACGGTCGTTTATTTATATTTATTTAAACGCGCCGGTATTCTTCGTTCGCGCGCGTAAAACCATTTATTGTTTTCGAATAATATACGTTGACTAAAACGTTATTACTCTACGTACAGGCGGCACAGCGGAGAGGGGTAAGGAATAATAATTTCGGAATTCCGCTCGACCGGGTACGCCGGAACACGCGACGCGTCGAAAATACGTACGGGAATACTGTCCCGGGAAAATCGAGTTTATTATTCGTTCGGATGTTTCGCGCGCGACCGTTTATCGTCACGTTTAAGTACATGAAAATCCGACGCACTCGCCGTCGCGGCGGTTTACCTATTTGTATTTCGGTTTTATACGTCGCCATTTAGTGCGTCACGATTTGCTTGAAAAACGCGATATATATATATATGTGTGTGTGTGTGTGTGTGTGTGTGTGTGTGTGTGTGTGTGTGTGTATGGGACGTTCGAAGAGCGCGTGGCACCGGTAAAATCGCGAAATTTCGTTATCGGTACGCCGAAAAATTCCAAAACGTAAATTCGGAACATGCTCCGATTGAATACGTAACTAATGAGCGCGGTTCGTGCGTTCGAATTCATCTAAACGTCGCTTTACGAGCGTATTTATACAACGAACGTATAGCGTACACACACAAACATACGTACATACACATGTACATGTACTAATACACACACACACACATATATATGCCGACAAGCGTGTAAACCGTACGAAATCGGATTATTAAAAAGTATATTACGTAGTTTTTACGTAAACTGTACAGACAGCTGGCGAATACGTTCCGATAGATTTTTACGCAAATATACGTATTTAGTATTTCGGACGAACACAGTGCGACGTCACGCCAACGAACGTTTTAATATTTTAATATTACGGGCGAAGTTGTTATATCGGCGAAACCTATACGTTTACTACGATGTAAGTACTACGGCTAGTGTGGCGGGTTAGGAAACAAAAAAATAGTCCAAAACGGAATATTAGTGTACTCGTAACATTGGAGTAGAATGCGAAAGGAATTTTAACGACGAATTTTTCTTACGACCACCCTAGATCAACGTACAAAAAAGTTAGAAAAATAATTTGCCCGGAACCGGTTTCGCTAGCCTGAACTCTGAATGATAACGAAGTAAAAACACGACGCGATAATTCGTGTTCACGGGTTCGATTTTTCCAAAAAAAAAAAAAGCGTCGTATTCGAACGAAAAACACGCTTTCGAACGTCGTTATGTTCGTTTTTTATAAAAAAAAAAATGGTCGCGACCGAGTTTCCGAACTGTTCGGCGGGCGCCGTTGAAGGAGAGCGCCCGCGTAACGAGTCGTGACGTGATACCAAACAGTCCGAACAGATTACGAGTAGCGCCGTACACTATTGTCGCCGAAATTTCGTGACTGAGATTGGGCCAAAATGTATCGGAT
This sequence comes from Geopemphigus sp. TES_GeoC_2020, assembly GCA_025469175.1. Classification (NCBI taxonomy): domain Eukaryota; kingdom Metazoa; phylum Arthropoda; class Insecta; order Hemiptera; family Aphididae; genus Geopemphigus; species Geopemphigus sp. TES_GeoC_2020. The sequence continues at coordinate 13,453 of JAIPRN010000584.1, forward strand.
AACGTTCGTTACCCGTCGCTTCGGGTATGCGAATTTCCCGAACGTTCGATACGGGACCAGCGAAACTTCGTCGCGTTCACGGAAAACGGGCGTGTGAAATATTTCGCGGTTGGGTCGGCAACATTTGTTAGCGCGTTTTGCTATCGTATTCGGCAACAAACCGTTTTTAAAACGCCTACTAATACCTAACGATTACGTCCCGCCCTGTATATATCTACGTAACGATTGTACAGGGACGAGAACACGTAACGTGTGGTCGTCGTGCGCGATATTTTCGTCGGGAGTAGTGTCCAGACTAGCCAACAAAACAATCGGACGTAATTGACGAGAATTGTACAGGCTCGTCGGGCGCGTATTGTATTTTCTCCCCGTAGCGAGAAAACCGTTTCAGGAAGCCCGGGGATTAAAAGACACGAACGAAAAATGAAAATCGAATATTTATCGCGCGGCGCCGAAAAATATAAATTGAAATAGACCGTGGTCGTTATTGAAATTCCTCGAGCAGTCGGGTCGGCGGCTATAATAATAGTAATAACGATAAAAAAAAAAGGGGCGGGAAAAAATGCGGACTGAGGGGAAGAGGTAGAGAAGGTATTTTTTCTCTCACCCACTCGTTCGTCCGCGCGTACGCATAGCTGTTCGGGCGCCGAAGAAATTTAATACGATATTTCGATACGATTGTTTCGCGACGTACGGACACAGCCAAGTCCACCACCGCCAGTCCGTCGTCGGCCCTTCGAATCGTGTGTGTGTGTGTGTGTGTCCCGTCCCGCGCGTGTAATACGTGTAATTCCGTGCGCAGCGGCGTCGTCTCGCTAATAAAAAGCGAACTAGGCGTGTGACGACGGGGAAGAGCTATTTAGGGAACGCGAGCACGTCGTCACGGTGTCCCGGGGGAGGGGGTGTAGGTCTCCGGTCTGTTTTGTACGCCGACGAATCTATTACGAGAGAGAGAGTACGAGATTTTTCGATTTTTCGTATTAACGCGCCCGCGATAATCGTGCACGTACGCGCGAGAAAATAATCGAACAATAAAGGGCACACGTTCCAAACGTTCGTAACAATTATCGGATTTCGGATCGTCGAAATGACAGGAATTTTGACGTGCGGCGAACAGCGAGAGATAGTGTCTAATCGTTGGAATCGTTTAAGCCAGCGAATTATATCGGAATATTTATCGAATGTATCTTTCGCGAGAAACGGCTTTATAAAAAAATAGCCACGTCGCAATTTCGGGGATAATTTATGAAGTCGAGCCGTTTTCGTAATTATTACCGTTCGTAATCGTGACGGCGGCGGCGTTCGTTTACCGTCGAAACGAAGGCTTGTAAATTTTCGAGTACCGAGGGATGGCCGGACGGGCGCGAAAACGCGAACATTTCTCGATAGTGAGACGAGAAAATCGGAGGCGCGACGTTACATATATCTATTAGTATATACGACGGTCGCGGGACCCGCAGCGCGCGTCTGTAACGAAATTGCCAATTCGGAGCGCCGCGCGACAATGTTTACGGAAAACGACTCGATCGATTTTTCGTCATCGAAAATTACGGCCACAATAAACCGGGGTCGGAAATTTTTCGTTTCCCGAATGTCCGACCCATGCTGGCGCCTCCCTCGGGGTAACACTATGACGGACATATAATATGGTGACGGTGGCGGGACGGGGATACGCGAGAAAAGCGTTTTTTTTTTTGTTTCTTTCACGGCTCAGTGGATCGCCAAATTCGGAAACGCGCCGGTACGGCGAAAGAATCGAGCGCGGCGAGGGTCCTCTCTAAACCGATCGTTGGATGCGCGTACACTTTTTCCTGTTTGAAACGACGAATTTGCGGACACACGTTTAGCCCCGACAGTGTATATTATTTTCCATTAGCAACGACGAATAAAAAAAACGGAAACTTTCGTATAAATATATATTCGTTTTTTTTCCAAACGGCTAATCGGTTTTTTTTAACGCGAATCCGTCGGAATAGAAGTCTTCGCGTCAACTTTCCTATATTCATCAGCAACAGACGCCGGACGTCCGCCGGTTGGCCATTATGTATCCGTTCGCACGAGCGTACTGTTACGCGCTTTATCGTAATTCATTTAGCCCGTCACTCCCCACGCTCCCCCACACCTACGCATCCCGTCGCGTATGTATTTCATTTACCTTCATCGATTGGCTCGCGTATCGACGCGATACCGACGAAACAGTTTGTGTACGACCGTTTTACATTTTTATTTCGCCGTTTTCGGTTCCGATACGCGCGAAAATAAAAAAAAAAAAAAAAAACGCCGCGAACCGTTACTACCGTTCTTAATCGATTGATTTCTTCGCGCCGATATTATTAAATCGAGGCCCGCCCCTCACCGAACGCGTTCGGGCGGACGTTGATTGGAGTGTGTACCTATCGGTAAATATTATTCGAGCGTAAATGTATTAGAGACGATCAAAAGATAAAAAAAAAAAACTAAACGGCCGGCAAAAAAAATTAACCTAGGCGTAAAATAATTTTAAATTTCGTAATTACGTTCATCCCTCGAACGTTTCGGAATCGTAATTTTATCCCGAAAACGTTTAAAACGACGGCGTTATATCGTCCGACGGTATAGCGTATTTTTATGACGTATTTCGACCGCGGAGTTAGTGAAAAAGCGCTATGGTTGTCGACAAGTGTGAAAAACGAGGTTTTTTACATTATCGGCGGTCGATTTTTACAAAAGTTTTCGCAATTCTCTTCGGCGTTTTTCGTACAGGTCTACAATATATATATATATATAAACCGTGTCGTATAGTGTCTCGACAACGGACTACGCCCGGTATACGGATCTAGTTATTTCGTATTTCGCGGGTCGGATTTTCGAAATCGCGCGTTTCCGAAGGATTTTCGTGGACACCGACAAATACGCGCCGGTATACGACAAGTTACCAAACGTAGGTCGAACTCGCGGTCCCGACCCTAGTGTTGGTTATTTTCGTTTTCGGTCCAAATATTTTACGTTTACGCGTCAACTTTATAAAAAACAAATTACCGTGTATATATATATATATATATATATATATATATAAAGAGTTACTTCGTCGGTACGTTTTAACGAAATTCGTTTAGAATATATTCGCGACCCCGCTTCCGCGGACGTATTTTATCCTCTTGTCGTAATTCCGAATTTGACGCGCCTGTTTCGCTTTAAATACGCGGCTGTTTACACGTTTTAACGATTCGTATATAACGACTAGTTTCCTACGGCGCTTAAACGTGAAACTATAATGCGTAACGCCGTAAAAACCGAATTTACATTTTTATAGTTCGTCTAAATGGTACAATTAAAATCGAAACTAAATACGTGTAGACAAATAAATTTCCGTGTTTTTACTCGCGTAGACCGTCGTAAATTCGCCCCGGATTAAAACCGCCGGTTTAAGCGTATTATTTACGTTCGGTTTATCACAGTTTCGTTAAACGCGGCGATGTACCGCTTTTACGGACGGCGCCGAACAAAGTACGGGGAATTGTCGTTAATCGAAAATGTCGTAGTTTCGATTTTCGCCATTTATATACGCCACACGCGTAGAAACGGTTCTTAGAACACGCCGGTCGGCGAATCGGTTTAAACGCGTTCCAATCTTCTTTCGTCCATCTCGTACGACATATCGGTATCGTGAAGCGACCATCGCCACACGATCCAGCGACGTTTCGGGCAATTACCGTCCGACGATTTTATCGGCGTCCGGTCAATTTCGACGTTAGCCGTATTGCGTCCGGCGGAATAATCGTCGAAGAAAACCGATCGTTCCCCACGCGTTTATTATTCGTAAACGCGTACCGTACCGACGATTAATACTCTCGTTCACCGTACGCGTAATCGATTCGGCCGTTCGGATACGTCGACTTACTTGGGGTGAGTGGGGAGGGGGAGCAGTCGGCGTAATATTTTCGTATTTCGCGCGCGTATATATTTAAATGAATACAGCGAGTTCGCGGTCGAGAAATTACGTTTCATTCGGGCGCGCGCCTAATTTTATTAGAAACGAAAAACGAATTTCGGACGCACGGAGTTGTCGACGTATTCGTTTATTCTTTATAGATAACACGCGTTATTCGCGTACCCATTCGTACCCGTCCGTCCAGTTGTCGTTAATGCACCATCGTACGGAACGTCCGAATTTGCGGATGACGAACCCGCCCGAGTTTAATTAAAACCGTTTAACTGGCGACGAAAAATCGACAAAGCGCGGCTACTGTAAAACGGCTAGGAATTTATTATATCGTTCGTATATAGGTCGTCATATTAATTTCTCGGGAATTCCTGCCGGCAGGAATTACGATAGAAATTCGCGAAATTCTTTACTAGACGTATTATAAAAATACGCGCGCGCTCGCGCCGTGTACGGCGCCACGGGTTCGAATAATAATATTGTCGTTCGAATTGGCGGCGGACGAGGACCGGCGGAACGTCGCTAAGGCGTTACCGTTACGCCCGTTGTTGTACGACTACGCGCGTGACGCGGACGGACGGTCCCGTTTACTCGTTTCGTATTTCATTTTTTTTTTTTTTTAAAATTTACTCTACACGTCAATTTTAGCGTTTTCGTCTACTATACGTTCCATTTTCTTATTCGTTTTCTTAACCATTATTGGTTTCGTATAAACTTTTCGCGGCGCTGCGCGGGAGTACACATCACCGATTTAGGTAGTTTATACTTCCGCGTCGTTTATTGGATAAGCGTACGCCCACAAACAGTGTAAGGCCGTTCGAACGCGGACGGCCCGGAAACGAACGAAAAATTGGGTAAAACGTACGGCGGATTGATAAACGCCGTAATATAGTTCGCTTAAAGTTTGTCGCCGCGATTATAAAAACGGAAAAAGCTACTCGCCCGTTCGCGAAAACGTATCGAACGAACGAACGGCGATATAATATTTTTACTAAACTCCCCTCAAAAAAAAAAAAAAACGGTATTCTCGCGCGCACGGAACAAACCGGTCACTGACGAATCTCTCTCGTAACTCGTAAAAACACGGACGGGTTCCTGCGCGGAATATTGGATCGACGTGTAAATCGTTCGGCGTGGTTATTGACGTTAGGGCAAAATCGACGCGAACCTAACCGCGTTCTCGGATCGAATCGTTTCGTCAGGCGGGCCGACCGACGTCGAACAAACGTTTACGCGATACACATATATTTCGTGCGACGAACGCTGACGATTGTACGTTTCCGTCCGAAGTGGCGTTCTACATTTCGAACGACGTTTGTTCGCAATTTCCGTTGTCCGTTTTGTTCGCCCTACGCCCGTAGGCGTTCGTCACGCCCGTATTATGGGATAATCGTCTTCCGGACGTTTTGTGCGCCGAATCGTCCCCGTCGAGTTCTCGGCGAATTACCGTCACGGACGTATTGTTCACGCGGTCGACTTGAATTAGGCCGGATGATAGTTCCGCGAGAGCGATCCGTCGGAAACTATTCGTACGACGCGCGCGATAAATACTCATTCGGTCCGAACAAAACGAATAAATATACCCGCGCGTCGGTTATTGTGTGTACGGTTCGTATACGAGTGTCTCGGAAGCGAACGTCGGAAATCGCGCGCGCGAAACGGCGGGGTGCCGCGAAATATGTGTTGGGCGTCCGATGTAGTATACATATACGGGTCTCACGGTTATAATTAAAAAATACGAACGGGGACGATAATCTCGGTAAATATATTGTCAAAACGGACGTTAACGGCGATGTTCGTCTATGGGTTTGTAAGGGTTGGCCGATATTACTGTGGCATTCGCGTTGAAATCGAAACGGACGGCGTAACGCGCCGTTTACGCGTCGAAAAAAGAACACGTGTACACACACGTCGGGCGCGCAATAGGGCGAACGGAAAAACTTTATAGAACCGTACGACGAACGTAAAGGCAACGCCGCTTTTCCCCCGGCGTCGTATAAATCGTTTTTGTTTCCGCGCGCACTTTTTACGTCCAACGACACCGACTTCCGCCGAACGAACTATTTATACGCGTCCGGTTTATATTGTCGACCTACGCCGCGGCCGTGGCCGCGTTATTAGTGGAATAATCGACCCCGTTTAATCGAATTACGCGCGACGACAATCCGTCCGTGTACTCATCCCACTCACTCCCCGACCCCGGCCGGTAAAATATACACCGCCCTTCGAGTAATTTAAGGGAAAACGACCGTACATTTTTTTTTTCAAAAATCTTTCCGTATATAACTTTGTCCCTTTTTTCGCGGAATATTTAATAGCAAAGTTTTCACCGGTCGGTACCCCGGCGCTCGGTTTTTTTTTTTTATATTTTTTAGTTTCGCGACGAGAATAAGTGGATACTCGTGTATATATTATATTTTTTGTACGTCGCGCGAATTCAAAGTCGTTCGTTTTTTAGTTATTTAATTTGATCGGCCGAACGACGGTCGTGCGTTATCGAAACGGCTTCGGGAATATTACAACGGACGAATTCGTTCGGAAAACGTAAAAACGTTCTTACGCGTGAACTACGGAGAGTGTATAACGACGCCGAGAGCGACGGGTCACGAGCGGCCACCGTCCAGATAACGCACCGGCCGAAGAGTTTCGAACGTATCTACCGCGCGGCGTTCATAAGTGGAATTGTCGTTCGAAACTCGTGTACAACGACCGTTTCGTTGTTTCGCACGCACACACAACGAGCGTGTTTAAACGAATACGATCGGGCGAGTAATCACGTTACGCGGGCATCGCTATACAAATATGCCGTCGAAAGTGAAATAACGACCACTCTTACCGCTGCACCGCGCCAATGGCCACGGTTAGGTCAACGACGTTTTCGGTCGGAGACTAAGTCGGGGAACGCGGCGCAAATATGGCGTAAATATCGCCCGAACGCGCGCCGTGTCGTTATCGTAAACCCGATTCAATGTAGTGCTCGTACACACGTACGCACGCGTATCTATTGGGCAATATAGATTATGTTTAAGACGCCGGCGTTCGGTATTAAATTCGTCGATAAGAAATTGTTTAAAACGTTCGAACTCAAGTCGAAAAACACGGCGCTTACAGTACTCGAATACAATCTCGACGATGATATACTATACAGTTTCCCAAGAATTTCGTCTAAAAACGTCGTATTGGGAATTTCGTATTTTCAAAATCGGTACACGACGTTCCGTGGACGAAAACTAATAAGGGACCGACCGCCTATGGCCCCGGCTACCTATTCCCGCCTGCCGTCGCGGAAATTCTGGGTGATGATCGACGTACGTGTTCACGATACGTACGCGAACGACAAGAGAAAACGACGACCAAACGATTTAACGTTTCGCCGAGAATTCGAGCGAATAATTACGTTACCGAAATCGACCGGTACAGTTGGTACTACGCCGGAAGTTTCGAAATTTTCTACTGGCGGCGAAACGAATTCGCGACGCGCTAGACGCGAAACGGAACGACATATAAATTACCGTGAACGTAGCGATTTTATTCGCTCGTCAGATTTCGTAATATAGGCGGGCGGTGGAGGGGGACCACGGGGTCCACCTTTGAACATATTCAATGACCTCGTATTAAGCGAAAACTTTTAATGGAATATATTTTTCGTCTCGGTAAACCGACAATTTCGTTAGGAGATATTTCGGTCGCTCGCGATACACACGAACGTATATATATATAGTGTACTCGACGTTTTATATTATAATATGTACGAAAACCACTGCGAATCGTTTCGGAAAGCTTACGATTATTATATTCCTCTTCGAAGAGTTTTTTTTTCGGTCGTGTAATATAAGTACGGTTATTTTATTACGGTCCCGTACGATTGGCGCACAATAAATAGAAAATCTCGGAAAAAATAAAATCCGAGACGATCGCGTAGGTGTACCGAATATTATTACGCGGTCGCGTGGGAGGGCCCGTGCCGAATTTACTCGGCCGGAATACCGGACGGGTTGACGGCGTACATTTTCCGTTCGATTCTCGTAGTCGCGCGCTTTTTCGCCGGAAAACACCGAGACCGGGGGGGCCGTTCACGGGCCAACGCGTGCTGGTCGGGGAAAGAAAGGAAACTAACTCGTTAAGCGCCCGGCCTTATTAATGGTAGCTCTATGGAAACGTTCGCCGTTATGTTTTGCACACTTGGCGTACTCGACACGAATATAACCTATAACGAGCGTTATACACGCTGTCCCTTGCGTTTTCCTCGTTTCAATCCGTTTCATTATCCGAAAATTAATCGATCGTTCGGGTACGCGTTTCGGAGTTTATCGTGGCGCGATACGCTCGCGGCGTATTTCTTCGCGTTCGTCGCTCGTTGTCGAATACGCCGTCGCGCGCGAGTTGACGGTAAAAATAGAAACCGAACGACGACAAATTAACGTTCAAAAGTCGACGCGGAAAATGTAAACGAGTTAAAAAAGTTAAGGTTCCAACGCGTAACGAGGCCGCGTCGCCTAATTCAAAACGAACGTATTGTTTTCATCGTCATCATCCCCTTCGCCTTTATCCCATCTACTTGGGGTCGGCCACTTTCGTCCTAAACCTCCAATTGGCTCGATCTCCCACATCCTCCACCAGCAGTCCTCAATATCTTCCTCGATCGTATTCACCCACTTTTTCTTTGGCCTTCTCCCTTCAATATTCATTTCCGTAACAGTTCTTACCGCTTCCGACATGCCCAAGCCATCGATGTCTATTCACTCTACCGACACTACACCAAATGCTTCTCCTTACATATTCATTTCTTATCCCTATCTTCCCTTGTCACCGACCGTATAGTTTCTTTTTTTAGTGCACGCGTAATACCGCGAATCGGTTACGAATTCTGAACGTTTCACTAGACAGTAACCGGGATAATTATCGTCATTGTAAAACGTTACGTCGCGGCAGTCCGACTAAATCGGTTGGAAAATGTCGTTTAATAATTTACTTTTCGTTAACGTCGAAACCGGCCGTCGTTCAAAAATAATTCTCGCGATTAGCCGAACACACACGATACGGCGGTAATATCGTACCAGACGGTCAACAAATCCGTCTGTCCCCTTGTTGTCGAGATCCGCCTCTTTACATCCCGCACATTGATTACGCGAGGGTCCCCTGGACGGATCGGATTTCGGGGACGACCGACGGGTGCACGTGCGATTTATACGAACGACGTGGTTCGTGTATACGTATATAGCGAAAAAATGGATGTGTTTAAACGGTTTTTATGGAACGCCGTAACGAGTAAAGCTAGAATATTAACGCCTTAAACAAAAATAGACTGGAAAAAGTTTAATTGAAAAAAGTATACGACAAAAAAAACGCGCGTTATTGTTCTAATGTTTCGGAAAAGTAATCTCGTATCGATTGTTAATAAAATAGAGACGACGACGTTTTGTTTAAAAACCTGGTCGCTCGACGTTGAACTTCGAAACGAAAAAGGAAAATATTAGGGGTGGGGGAAAGTTATAAACGCTCAAGTCGAAAATTACGCGGCAAATGTTCAAAAAATTGGGGAAAACGACGCAAACGCGTTTAAATTCGAGCCTAAGTACCAATATAAATATATACGCTATAGTATCAAATTCGATATACTATTAAGGGCGTTTAGTATGGACGTAAAAAAAAAGTCGCGAGGATCACAAGGGTAAAAGTTTATATCGTAAAGTAATTTACAACGACAGAAGAGTTTTTCCGGTTATAATAATAATAATAACAACGTACGTCGCGGATAGTATTATAAAATAAATATTCGGTTCGTTAGTTTTGTTTGATTATTTAAAAAAGCTATTGTTCCGGTGAGAGGGAAGGGGTGGCGGAGTAAATGAAATTCGCAGTTTTGTAGGTTATCATTTTTTTGTATACATAAACATATATACGCGTGTACGTATAACTGCGGACGATTTTTCAAGAGACGTACGACGAATATAATATCGCAAACGAAGAACGGAATTATACTATGAATAATAGAAGAAGGGGAGTAGAACAAAACGACGTATAAATAAGGAACGACTTTTTGCGTATAACGCCCTACCCTCCCACACCCCCCCCCCCGGCACCGAATACGTTTCCGCGAATAACGAAATATTCGCGAGACAAATAGCGATTTAAAAATGTACGCCGTAATATATGGCGCGGGCGCGTAACGATCGCCAATTGTGTGGCGGTCGATTTATGGCGAGTAAATCGTCCGTGGAATCAAACTACGTGCGAACGTGAAATCGTCGCCGAAGGTTTCAAACGTGGAATCGGGCTAAAAATACGTACGGAGAGTCGGACGCCGGAAGACATTGCGGGACATTGGCGTACGTAGAGACGACGAATATGTTCGTGAGTGGTGAAAGCGCGAAACGGTATCCACAGAACGACGTGCAGCCGACGAAACGGAGACCGATCGAGTACGTAAATGCGGGACATCGAAACGGGGTACTTCGGAGTGGTCGGGCGTGGAGAAAAACGGGGAAGAAAACAACGGAAATAGGCGAATGGTACGCGGCGTCGGGCAATCTAAACGCGTATCGTTCGTATCGATAGCCACGGGGTGATAAGATGGATAGGTTGACTTGGACGCGAACGGTGGCATTTGACGAAACCCGCGTACTTGGGAAGAATACGGCGACCCGGAGAAACGAACGACACCGTCGGTCGTAAATGACCGCTCGGGTAAGCGGACGGACAAAATCGGGACGGACCTAACGGACGTTAGCGTAGCAGACGGAAAGAGGATGGAGATGCGCGTTACGGGCCGTAATGGCGTTTAAAGTCCGAGCAAACACGAGACGTGTGCAAAAAGTAACGGAAAATGTTCCGTGGTTGCCGACATTTTTTTTTTTTATCGCGTCGCCCCGAAGTATGATAATAACATTTGCAGCCGCGTTCGTCGTGCACTTTTTAAGCGGCAGCCGCTGAGGTTAGACGTGTCTCACGGGCTCGGCGATGTTTGTTCGTTCAAAAAAGTGGATCGAAGAATTCGCGAAACGACGACGGCCCCATTTTTACGGTTCCCTTTAATTTTTGGAAACGGAAAAAAGTCACGCGTGTCTGGAGAATATGGGAGGGGTGAGCTGGGGCATAGGTCTACACGTATCTCGTGTATATTTCATCGAGTAACTTCGCGTAGAATTTTAAGCGATTTTTTTTCGATTATTTTCGACGTTCTATTATTAGTGATTGTGGCGACTATTTAACGTTAGGTGGTATTACGACACGTGTTGCGGGGGGAGGGTTAAGTCCGAGTTATACCGAATGGTTTTCGATCGCGCGCTATTCGCGATTTACGTTTACTCGTGAGCGCTAAACACGCGCCCGGCCGTATACTTTATTCGATTTTTCGCCGAAATCTACATTTATATAATAACGTTCCGAGGTAGAAAGACAGAAACAAATTACGATATAAACGAAAACTTGGTAATTGAGTTATAAACTCGACTTACTACCGAAAAAATAAGAGCGAAATTATTCGCGGAATTTATTATAATACGTTTAATGTGCGCACGCGCCGCGGGTAAGTTTCGTTTTGAAGTTAGGACGGACGCGTATTATTAATCGCGCGCGATACGAAAAAACCGTCGCGAGTTTGGTTCGTTTTATTCGTTTTGGTGTTGTCGGCGGAATAAAAATCGTTTGCCGAAGAGACGAACGTAATTTTCGTTTGCCGAAAACCGTTCGTTATCTTCGGTCCGGGACGGGACGATTAACCGCCGGGGGAGTTTTAAACGGGACGGTCTCCGCCGTCTCCAATTCGGTCGTATCGAAACGGTTCTACGCCCAACAACAACGCGCATGTTCTCGTCCCCGAAGTTCAGTTCCCCTCCCCCGGAAAACTGTTCGGACTACAACGGGTTTTACGCGAAACATACGTCCAATAAGTCAACGGCTGATATTTTCGACGAGACTAGAGAAAATGTCGCGTTACCGGTGAAATTACGTTCCGGAGTCGAGGCAACGTTAATTTTTCGCCCGAAAATAATTCGTTACACCGTCCGTTAGTTTAACGGCTTTTGCCGGGAGCGTGGGACGTGGCGACTGCTGGGCTCGTTCGCACGCGCGCAACCGGCGAACGGTTTATGTGTACTTACCATAATTGCGGCGGACGGGACGAGTCGGTGGCCGATTTTTATTTCGGACATTGGCGTTTCCGCGGGCGTGCGAAAAGCGAACGGCCGGATAAATAGTTTGTTTTGTACGCAAGGGGCGCGGCGCGTGGGTCGGCCCGGGGTGTTATCGGGCGATCGTCCGATGTTTACGGCGGACAACCAACAGTTTCGGGCGGTTAGACGTTCGGAAACGCGTTGTTGTTTTTTGTTCGTCTTTCCGTCCGTGTCGACCCTGTTTTCTCGACACCCGTCGTCGTCGTCGTCGTCGCCGCCGTAGTCCGCGATCCGAGCAAACACAATCGCGGGCCACTCTCCGACGCGAGACGGAGAAACGATCGGCTGTCGTCTACGTGTGTGTATATAGATAAAGCCCCGTGGATTTCTAAAGCGCGCGTCCTCCTCGGCTATATAAACACGGAACGCCGCGCAACTCGGAGACGTCTCGAAGTAAACCTTCTCTCTCCGCTGCCGAATAATTGATTTCTCAATGTGTGTCTGTGTGTACTATAACGGAATAAACGCGCACATTATTATACGCGTGGCGAAAATTGTATACGACACGTTTCGCTCGTTTTGGCCGTTCGCGTATTTATTAGGCGATTTTTCCGAGAGTTTTTTCGTTTTGTATTTGTGTTCAAAGGTATCGGCAAAGTCAAACACGAAAACCGACGAAATGATCGAGCGATATCGGCGAGTGTAGACGATTCGTCGTGTTCGCGGGCAAACTAAACAAAAAAAAACATAAACGATTCCACAAAAGTTATACCGCCCACGATTTTCGTAAACAACGAGCCCCGTACTAAAAATAACTCGTATATAGACGGGAAAACGTTGTCGCGTATAAGACCGCGCTCGCACACGCGTCGTTTATTTATATACGAACGCGTCGTTACGGATGGGAGTTCTCTTCGAACGTTAAATATATTATTTATCGTAAGACCGTAGCCGAGGGCGAACAAAAAAAAAAAAAAACCAACCCCGACGTAAACGTAACGCGCGCTACGCTGGTAGGTAGACGAAAAACGGAAAAATTCGAACGTAAGAGAAATAAGATAATAGCGTATTCTATGATAAGTAACGCGCGAAAAGGAAACGAGTAAAGGGAAACATTACGGAAAAATATATGACGAGTGTATTATATATATGTGTGTGTGTGCGAGGTATATATAAAAAGGATCATCGCGACGAGAGGAGGAATACGACATGTCAAAACGTAATAACTGCGGAACAAATGAAATAAAAGTAGATATATATACGTGCGTGAAAGCTCTTAAAGTAACGTCGGGAATTTGAAAAAAGGTTCGGAAAAGTCAACGGGAGGAACCGTGAGAAAGAGAAAAGCGTATCCGCTGGCGATTATCCTGATGATACGCGTTTGTGGAAAACGGTAGAGAAAATACCGCGACCGGCGGAACACCGACCGACTCGAACGACGTCCGCCTCGTGTCCGGGCACCGGGCGTTAGATAACGACCACACCTCGTCCGGGCCATACGGCGTTTCTTCTTTCACGCCGTCCGGTGGTCCGATCGCGCCAATACAAAATAATAAGACAGCGACGTGTCGCGAACGTATTTCGGTAATGTACCGTACGCTAAATAAATAAATAAATTTCGGTAAGTTTCGCGTAAATGGCCCCACACACATGCACACACCAGTGGTGGCGACGAAGAAACGAAATGTCGGAGCGTAACGTAATTCGTCGACGGTCGTCCCGTTTCGCCGACACGGAAACGAAACGAAATATCCAATAAACGAACGAAATCCAATAAACGACCGAACTCCAAGTACGCGAGTTGACGTGTGTTGTTGGCTACGGGACACTTTCTCGGTGTGTCGGTATACGATTTTCCAAACGCGATACACGAACCGACGTCGATAATTGTCGCGTCCGTTTCGGTCTCCCAACGCTATTATAACCGACGACTAACCGCAATTTGTAATACGAGTCGTCCAAATAGTCGCGTAAATATTCGTAAAACCGCGCGCCGAAAACCGAAACGGACCGCGTCGTCAACCCCACCCACCGTTTACGCTAATTAAAAAAATACGTTTACGGGCGTTTCACCTCCAACGTCCGTAGTGTTTACCCCGTTACGTTTTATAATTATTATGATTTTAGCGCTTTCCGTCGTTTACTCGGACCGTACGCGACCGAAAATGTCGAAAACTTCCTATTCCTAACGATCGCGTTGTACCCCGCCGTTAAACGCCTACGTTCCGACTAAGAACCGAACGCTATTGCCGATTTTTCGGAACGTATTTATATTCGTTCGGTAAATACCGTCGGTTTTTTTCCTACGCGAAACGAAATCACCGTATCCGGCCGGTTTAGTTTGCCATCGATACGGATTCGTTAACGGACAGGTCGCGCGAACTTACAACGCAGACGTATTAATACTCCGCGTTACGGTATACGTTACGAATTCGAAAAACAAACAGCGCGCCAAGTCGTGTACGTGTATTGTACGTATAAAAAAAGGGGTTTATCTCCTCTCCGCCGGAAACTTCGAAAACGATTGAATAAATAATTTCGGCGCGAAGAACGTTTCGAACATAGCATTTTTTGTATTATGCACGACCTCGTAGTACGAATGGATAATACAGTACGAATAGTGTTTACACTTCGTACGTATTCTCGTTCGGATTTAGTCTCTAGAAAACGAAAAAGAAATTTGTTTCTTATTCCCCCTCCCCCCCTGAACGGTATGAATTCGAAAACGAAAATTGTTTTTATCGTTTTTTTTTTGTTTTTATTTAACGGTAGAAAAGAGCGAGCAGGAAAAAAATCGGAAAATCGTTTTGGCGCCTTTTCTTTCGCGTTATACGCGTGTTTGATCAATTATACGAACGTTATTTTCGGCAATGTTTTTACCGTTTAACGTATTTGCGAGTTATTTTTTAATACCGTTAGGGGGGCTGCCCGTTTTCGCGTCGCCGAAAAATTACCTTCAAACACGACGAAAACCGAAAACTAACCGATAGACCAGTCGTTCGGAAAAAACAAAACGCTATCGGCGGTATTCAATATCCCAAATTTCAAAGGGGCTTTTTTATATTAAAAAGCGACGGTTATTCTTTTTTTTATTACAATATAGCGTACGTTTGTCGTCGTAATACGCGAATAACGTGTCGATACAGGCGTTATATAACGACGAGCCTTCATGAGGCGGAAGAAGATAAAAACAGTACAGCGGGCCTAAGGATATTCGGGCTTCTTTCCTCCGCCATTCCACCGTCGTCACCACGCGACAAACAAATTTATCTACATCGCGGGGCCCGACGTTTGGCGTCAATTCGAGCGAAATCGAAATCGCTCTTCGGTTTCTCATCGTGCGCCTACGACATTTGTACGGACTAACGTATAATACACGCGTAACACGGCCAAGGGGCTTCGCGGACCGTTCGGCGTTTGAGTATCGTTTCGAATAAACGCTCACGGTCGTATAACACGAGGAACGACGACGATAATAATAATAATAAATCCTTTACGACTCGTAAAAACGAGACGCCCGCACGATAATCATTTCGGCACGACGCGTCGTCCACATAAATACATTCGGACGTTCGATTAATCCGCGCGATTATCATAGACGATAAATCGTTACATTCGAAAACTTTTTGGAAAATGTATAAATCGGCCGTGTGACACGCGGACGACAATTTTACCGTTAGCTAACCTAAACCCGCCGCGGAAAACGCGTCGATTGTACCGCACCGACCGAATACGAGATTCCGGCGAAACGAAATATTCTACACGGACCCGTAAAACCCGGGACCGTCCTCCGGGTCGTCGGAAAGCCCGAAACATCGTTTTCGTTTACGAGTTAAACGACGATCGGGTGACGTCGAATTAATTCCGACGGGTCGACGGAAATCGGCGCGAACAAGTCCCAACCGTCGTCTCCAAACACCGCGGACCGGTCCGAAGCGGTGCGCCGGGCGTTTGGGTTTCGGATCGTACGACTTTCGACCGTCCGAGAACGGCTTTCGGTCGCGTCCGCCCGTGTCGTTTAACCGGCCGGGGGCGGACCTTCGGTTTTTGTCGGTTTCTCTCATTTCGAAAAACGGCCACGGTACACGACGGCGTTGGTTAGTCACAAACGGTTCGTCCGGGTGTTTATCGTCGAACCGTTTGTATCGTCTGATCATCGCGCCACACCGGGTCGATTATAATTCGTCGTCCGGTTGTTTTTTTTTCCCCGGTCGACTATCCCCGAACGCGGATACATTTATCCTTTTACACGGAAATTATTCCTGCGAGGGTGTCCCAATCGTATACACACATATAAACGCGATCGGCCGTATCCGAGATTTTCTTCCGATTTCCACTTCGTTCTCCGTGTACGATACACCGATGTATCGAATTCGACCGTATCGCCGGGTGACGGAATTTCGAACGAACACAACGCCGTGGTAAAAAAAAACACGTACGGATGTCCGTGTATTCCACCGAAATCGTTTTGTCGCGTTCGTCGGCGGACGGCCTGGGGAGATATTTCCGTCGAACGCGTCAAATTCGATAACATCGTAAGAATCCGCAGATCGACGGCAATGTCGGGTATTTCGCGTAATAACCGCACGCGCTACGTGGACGAAATTGAGGCGCGCGAAGGACAATGGTCGGAACGCGGGCTCGACGGTCCCGTCCGAAATTCGATCGACAACTACGCGGATGGCGGGTGGCGAATTCGATCGGGCCAACCGAGCGAGATCGATCTTAGGAAACGAACGGCGAACCGATTGCCACCGGATACCGACCGGTAAACCGGTAAAAACCGCGCGGTAACGACGGTACGGACAGTGACGTTATACACAACGAATCGTTTGTCGGCGGCCGACGAACACGACACCGGGCGACCCGAAATTGATATTCGTCAACCGTCCCGTAGAAGACGTAGTGGGCGGTGTGGCGGGCGTTTCGGGGGATGAAACCGATACGTCGTTTGGGAGTTATGACGTTTCTATCTATACGCTTCGGGGCACTTGGGTACACGGTCGTTTCGCCGGGAACCGATAACGGTACGCGCGCGTCGATCGGTCTTCGCGTTCGTTACCGCCACCGTACTTTGTCTACGTTCGATTTCCCGTTCCGGCGAAAACTGACAACCACGCCATTCGGCGGTCGGTAACCGTGCGTATGGTTTCACTCCTTCGTCGATACAACGGAACGTCGTCGAAACGCCGTCCGGGCAAGGGATCATTCACGTCGAAAAAATCACCGACGCCCCTCCCGTCGGACGAACGGTTTTGTTTTTGCGCGCTTCCAACGGCCTCGGGACGCGCGTATTTAGTTTTAAACGCGACATATCCGATACGTTACGCTGACTGGTCGGTACGTTTCGTTTCAATTACGAAATAACGCTGGCACAAGCGCGAACGAACCGTCCGATTATTGTTAATTATCCGAAACCAGTCACACATACAGATGTACATCGATGTATCGTAAACGCGAACGGCGTTGTTAATTCGTAAACTTTCGACGGAGTACGGCCGTCGCGTTACGGCGAGTTCGTTTATAAGTTTATCGAAAGTTTACCGTCCCGACCCCGCGGGTCCAATTTTACGCGTTATAACTATTTGACCGGGAAAAAATCGTTCCGCGACGGTCTCACGCGCTTGAACTATTGTTCCGCATTCAATGTGGTTTTTAAGCTTTCGGACGTATGGCACAACCTCGCGCTACGATTATCGTGTTTTCCTTTATGTTACGAACGTTTTATTTTCGTCGCTTCAGTTCCCGTCGATTCCCGTAAGTATAAACGAAAGACGATGGTACCCTCCGGGGTTTCGACACGTTACCGTAACAACGTCCGTAGAATCTCGTGTACGACGTATTTACACGACGCGTTTAAAATTCCGAAAATTGCGAACTGGATGAGGGGGGTATATGTTCGGGGTTTTTCGGAAAAAACGAATCCGGCTGCGAAAGGAATAGTTTTACGGCGTAATGACGAAAACGAGTAACGTACAATGTCGGGGGGCGGAGAGGAAAACGTCGTGAAACGACGCGATGGAGAAAAAGGAGCACTTCGCTTAAACGCGTCCGCCTATTAATACAACGCCATGCGTGCATAAAACGATAGACACGAATAATGGCGCGCCAGATTCGGAATAGCCACGTAAACGTCGCCGCGCCATTCGCCTAATTACCGAGCGAATTGTGTCGTAGCGAAAAATGAACGGCCGATACGTTAAAAATGACAACCCATACCACCCGGCGGACTATTTCCCATCGCGATATTCCGATAACGCGTAGTCGAACGTTATACATTTTAGTCACCGACGCGTTTACGTATGCGCGCGCGGCCAATCCGAATTATAAACTCCGAATGATCAACGCGATAATACGTTCCGAGGTCTTATTCATCGAATATTTATCGTCGAGTTTCGCCGCTACGGGTTCGCGTTTTCGGCAACAGATAAACGGACCGGCACGCGCGCGGCCAAATTGTCGAAAGTTCGGACGACAAGTCGACGGGCACCTTTTGTTCGGAAGAACGACCCAAACTCGTAGTGCCAACGCGCGCGTTCAGTTCTGGCGCGACGGTCGTTGCCACGCCGGGCCATTATTCGTTTATTACCGTAACGCGAGAACCGAACGGATTATTATTTTGAAAACCGTCCGCAGGTGCGCGTAGGACGAAGTTATTCTTTTACCGAAAAAACTATCGCAAAACGTTCGGTACCGTTCGCCGTAAAATAAATATTGTTCCGGGAACGGTGATACATCAAAAGCGGAAACACGAAAAAAAGAACGCGCCACTATTGGGAAACATACGCGCTTTTACGACGCGACGACCGTGCGTTTACTTTCGATCATTTCGAAACTATATATATATATATATATTAAAAGCGATTCGGCCGTTCGATTAAAATATTTTACGATACGAACGCGCGTATAATCGAGCGTGTTTTTAAATTCAATTTGAACGATCGTAATAAACGAAGAAAGCGAACGCGAAAATTACGAGTATTAAGTCGCCGATTCCAAATAACGTTATCCGCGAAAAAAAGTTCTCGCCGTTTTACAAAGCGTTAGACGCGTACGACGTACAATTTTCGTGGATAACACGAAACATTTTCCGACGTCGTTTCGTACGACAGTCGTTTACGAGAAAATTCCGATCCGACGGCGTATAAATTTCGAAAACTTCTTATCGAGCGAATTTCGAAAAACTTCGAACAAATCCCGATTTGGCTTTTACGTAACGATAAACTTTCTGAACCCACAAGGCCATACTGACGACAATTTCACGCGAAATTTCGCCTCTCAATTTACGGCTCGTACCCGAATAGCCATTTCTATAAATACCATAATTACATATAGTATTTGCTGTAACTTGCGAACTTGGACCGATTTTTTCGATCAATTTTTTCTTTTTGCGAATAAAATCGGCACACTCCGATTTTTATGATTTATACGTCGTTGGTAAAGGCCACGGCCGTATTATTAGACGTTTCGTTTAGAAACAAAAAAAAAATAAAATAACGCGAGAATTTCGCCTCGAATTCGATCGAAAAACAAAGCGATTTGCGGGAAAGCTGTGGCTCGTTTGGCGCGTTAAATAGCCGAATCTCGTCGAATGTACGTACCGCGAACGAAAGTATTTCCTTAAAATCAAAAACTGAAACTGTAAAAACGAAATTTTCCGACGAGTTAACTACACCCGTCTTATTCGAAAAATATTCGGCGCGCGGGGTATATAATGTGCAATTTGTTTTTGAACAATAATATAATATGGCAATATGCGAATAATATCGTTCGAACGAAAACACGTTAATAATAAATACAACGAAAGACGCCGGTGTCCGATAATATAAATGGAACTAAAACGGAAAAAACGAATAGTCACGTCTTTCGCTACTCCCAACGACGACGATTTCGAGGCCGCGTGCGTGCGCCATTTTTAACAGACATAAATTCTGACAGCGTCTAGGTCAAGGGGACACCGAGTCCTTTTACGCGCTCGTTTTATCCGTTTAAAATTCGATTTTGTTCCGTTTCACGACCTATCGACGTTCGATGGTTCGTTGCCGTCGTTGTATGTAAACATACGGTAACCGCGCAACGTCTCTTAATCGAACTTTACGGAATCCCCCGGTCAATTTATCCTAATTTCGACGCCCGAATAACGACGTTATCGTGACGTCGGCTTCGACGCTATCGAAACGTAAATCGGTTACATCTCACGAATTTCGGATTCCGGGAGGGGGGAGGAAGGAATGTAGGAGAAATAACAATCCCCGAAACGCCTTGACGTTTGAGCCCGCGCGGCATTCGTGTCGGAAATCGTACGCAAATTGGTTGGACGTGAACCGCGACGTAATCGTCTGTAACGTAATTCGAAAGTCTCGGTATAACGGTACACGTTCGATCGAACGAGAACAACAATCAAATCGTCGCGGGTCTCTTTTTCGATAACAACTCGACGACAAGTCAGTAACAATCGACGGTCGAATACTACGGAAGCAATAGAAACGCCGAAGGACGAAAAAAACTTATTAAACTGGAATCGATACGAAATAATATTTTCGAAATTGTTAATTAAATAACGGGACGTCGTAAATGGACTATATTAACCAATGACCCGGCCGGTGACGTCATCGGCTCTATTAAAAGGGAACGCGGGCCATTGATTCGGTCGTTTCTGAATACCAGGGCGGAAACGTTGTGTCCGAAGTGCGTATTTCGTTTAAATGAAAATCGGGCGTTTCGTTTGGTTTTTTTTTAAGGGGCGTATTTAATATACGCGTCGATTGAATACATTTTTTGCCGAATTCCGAAATATCGATCGATCGGTGAAATTGATTGAAAAGCGCGGTTAAATTTTTCAAAACGTCCGTTTTGAAACCCGAAGACCAACTCTATATCGCGTCACGTCGGACGACAAAACTAATAACGTACACGAAACGGTACATTATTCCAATACCGTGTTTGTTTTCGACGTTTAACGCTATTAAATTATTTTTTTAACGTGTCAACTCTGAATACGTATATTTATAACATCACTGTGTTTCGATGCTGACCCTTTTAATTTGTAATTTTGACGTCATATAATTAACGTAGAATAGTTAATACATAAATATATATATATATATATATACGGACACGTAACGTAGGTAAAAACGCGTGTCAAAGACACGCTACGTTATTATTTTTTATTTTCAAAATCAATTTCGAAGGTAAACGTATAATAATAACGCGCGAAATTTGTAAAAGGTAAGAGATAAACGGATTAAGTGTAACGTCCAGAGAAATAATAGTATACATTGCCGCGTATTAGAGTATATCACGTGTACGGACAGTGTAGAAAGTGCGGGAAGGCGTAAATTGATTATTTAAGGTAAATGGAATATTCGAAGCGTTATCGCTTCGTTTTAGTTTTTTTTTTCTGGAAAAAGGTCAAAGTTTTACTCGAAAGTCGGTATGACGACTACGTACTAATCCGTACAATCGAGTTATTTATACATCGCAATGGACGAATATGGCGGATCGCGATTTTTTTTTGTGACTAGAATTTTAAATTATTATCCGTTTACAAAAAATATCGTAAATATTTTGTAAAACATCGGATGTTCCGCGTACTACTTTCGATTCGAGCAGTAGACACGTCTAAAGGGATTTCGTATACGATTCAGGCCGTATTACGGTCGAACGGACTTCGCGGCGACGCTCGTTGGGTTCACGCGTCGAATTCGCGGCCGTCGTCCCACCACTTTCGAAACGCGCGCCGAACACAATTATAAACGTATTTCATCAATTTGGTTTGTACCGACGTCGGTTTGAGTTCATTGCGTTTAGATATTTCGTCATCTATTATGATAGTTTTTGTAATTAGCGAGTGGAGAGGGATAAAATCACGTGTTTTATTTCGATCAAAAGTGCTTTTTAAAAATCAAGGATACGCGAGAGGTTTTTTTTAAGAATTATTCCATTTTCGGGTAAATTGATCGTTAAGTTTTCGATCGTTTATTTCTTTTCAGTTTTATACGTCGAATATTCGACGATCTATTACGTTCTACGCCTATAATATATATATACATTATCACGTTATATATTTTTTTTTGGGAAAATCGTAAAAAGTTTATGAAGTTCTTATATATAACATAATACTTTTGGGAAAACTTCCAATCAAGCGAAAAACTCTTATTGCGTTTAGAAGTTAATAAAATTGCTTATAGCTTAGTCACTAAGCATTTCAAGTTTAATTTTCGGATTTAAAGTTTCGATATTTTAACCGAATGTTCGTATGATATAACTTTTTTGATAAAGTATATTATATATATATTCCGACGAAATTCCGCCATATTTATAATACTTAAGAACGTGTTTGTAAACATTTTCTTTTTCGCGATATTAAAAAAAATACGTTTATTTCGCTCGACTTTAACATAATTATATGATTGCGTAACGCAATAAAATGTACAACGACATTATAATAATGATATATACTACGTATTTTCTGCATTCGCGTTTATTAGTTCCAGAAAGTTTTTCAATGGCCCGAATTAAAACGTCCGGTACGAGTGTACTAGGAATATTCGTTTATCAAATTATTCGCCGCGTCTAATATAGTAGAATACGCCGTAGATTCACAAATGCCGTGCGCAGACGATACTAACGGAATACAATACACCGTTTTTGTATTTGTGTCGGTCGGCTAATTAATTATTATGTTTTCGACGAAACGACGGGTTTCGTTTGGAGCGGCGTACTGTAAACGAAAAAATAAAATGGAAACTCGAAATCGTCCGCGTTCAAAAAATAACATCATTATCGTTCGAGTTCATTTTCCGAATTACGCCGTCAGTTCCCGTAAATTATGTTATTATCGGTCGTCTTTGAATACAAACACGTGTTTACTCGATACCCGCTTAGCGCGAATGACTTCAAAGGGTTGTCGAGTGTTGTTCACTTGTATATAACTCGGCGAATCGTCATCTTTCAATTTAAATAATATAATATACACGGTCGGAGATATACGACGCTGCGCTTATTATAGAGCGCGCGGTCTTAAGAATCGCATTATACATTACGATATCCTTGGGGGAAGATAGTAACGTGTATATATATATATACGTATATTTCGTTCGTTCGGAATAATAACTTAGCCGTAGGCGGAAAACATTTTTCGAAGAAATTTCGTTCCGAATTTATATTCGCGCGCGGTGTATTTGATAATACGCGGAAAGATCTTTTCGTATTTGTATAATGAATACCTTTTTTCCGTTTTTAGCGTTATATTTCGAGTAAAATTTTCCAGAAACCGAATTTTCGTAATAAAATATTAAAAGTGAAAAAACCGAACAACGCGAATAAACAACTTAATGTTTATGCCGGCCGATCAGGGAGCAGCAACGGAGTTCCGCCGAATACATTTATTTACTTTTTTGGTTATATTTCGCTCGTTTCAAGCACACAGCAGTATATAATACCGAGTATATATATATACTGAAAATAAATAAAATGTTTATTTTGAGCGTTTCAGGTTTCTAGGTCAACGTGTATAAGAGCCAATCATTCAATTTTCAACGGGTTACCGAGTAAACACAATAGAAAAATCGTATGATTATTACAATTCGAATTTAATTAAAAAAATTAACGAGATTTATATAAATATATATATATATATATACACATTTGATTTCGATTATTAGATCAAATACATAATATACACGTAACGATTATAATTTGAGTACAAAAACTTTTTACGCGTAATATATATATATGTATATAAGATTATCCTATATCGTTTACGGTAATTTATGTCGTCAGAATTATAACGTATAACGTTATTCGCTAAGACGGATATTACTTTATCCGTTATGTACATAGACGTGTTTCGAACAATAAAAAAAGTTCACTGTTTCGTTCGCGCTATCGGAAAATCTGTTCGTCGCGCGTTTTTGGGTTCCCGTGGTTGCGCGAAACGACGAATCCGTGCCGAAAATTGCCGTTCGTCGTTTTAATAAAAAACGAAACGACCGGGCGAGAACAAATATAACGCGTCCGTAACGACGACGCCACCGCGCGATATATATATATATTTCGTCAAATACCGTACGCGTAATAAATACACGACGCGTTCTTCGTCGTTGGCCCGTCGATTGCGAGTACTTCCGCTCACTGTAAGGTTGAACACCAAACAATTAGCCTGAGGCTTGGTGCTCAAACTTAAAGTGGGCAGTCGTATTCCAGCGGGCGTACGTTCCTGTGCGGCTTGGCGTTTGGACTGCGGGCGACCACCGTCGCGGATTTGTTCGCCGGCGATTTCGGGGTCGGTAACGTCACGTCGTAACAGACCGTTTCTTCGGACATAACTATACGTTATACGTACGAGTACGTACGACGGAACAATAATACGATTTAAGGCTGTGAATCATAATGGAAAACGCCGTTCTATTTTTTTACTCCGCTCGGACGTGGCGCTAGTACGATAATCGAATACGAGAAAATCGTTCGACCGCCGTAATTTCAGACCTCGCGGCGTTCTCGTCGCGTTTAAACTGATATCGTTATCGATTTTCGTTTCGTCGAACACTCCACACGGTCCGCGAAACTGTCGTAAGTTATAATTAGCTAAGGGAATTAATAACGATCGTTTTTTATTTTTCGCTTCGACGCGACGTATCGAATAATATTAAAAGTTTTAATCACTTACGCTCTTTTTTTTTCTAAACGTTCGTTATACGGCGATAATAAAAACTCCGGTAAAACTATTCCCGAAACGCGCGGGATTTTGTTACGCGTTTCGAGAATTTCGAACGCGATTTCGGCGTATATAATTCACAGCCCTAATAACAATAGACAGGGATAACTACTATTAATAATAAACACGGTACGGTTATGGTAACACAATTTTTAAAAAGCTTTAAACGTACACTTATATAAAAAACGTACGGCGCCGGCCCGTACGATTTTATTATTCGAGAATAGCCTGAATATGTACACATCGACAATCGAGCGTAATTTAGTAGTAACGAATCGCGACTGTGGCGACAATATTGTTCGATACGAACAATTAAAATCGTCCAACATTTTTATTGTTATTATTATTATTATGTTAACCGAAAATTAGTTCTATAAATATGTAACGCTCGACCTTCGCGGTTTTAACGTACCGTACGCCGGAGATTCACGGTCACGTTTCTTCTATTTCGCTTTTCGGGAACGCGTAATTATACGTCGATTATTTTTAATTAATACGGAACGACGACGCGTATTTAAACATTTACTTCGTCGACGATTAATCGTCCCGAATGTTTGATAAATAACAAAAAAACGAAATAAAAAAGTAATTCGTTAATCCACAATTTTCGTACAACGATCGTCGCCGTCGTCGTCGTTGTTGTCGTTATCGCCGTATTTAAACGTAATGGCTAAACCGTTTAAACGAACGCAATTTTCGTTTAAAAATTCTTTCCGTTTACACGATCGAATTGTTTACGCGAATAATTCGTGCGATTACGATTTCCGGCTGATCGAGTACGCGGTGTCGATTAAACGTACATTTTTAAAACTTAACGATTATCGATACATTTTCGGCATCGTATAAATGAGGCCGATTTTTCGGTCGTAGCGCGAAAACACTTAAAATCCTTTTCTCGCGAGATTCACGGCGTTTATCGTATATTTAATCGCGCAATACGATTAAGTTTAGTTCGAAAACGACGCATCGAAAAACGAAAAATTCCGAAAATTACTCGACGGTTGTTTTTTCTGTTTCGAAATTATCGCGTTTTCGTGTCGTTCGCGCATATTTCCGGACCGATATTGAACGTCATTGTTTACGGAATAAAACGTACTCGGCCGCGGTATCACGAAACCGACTTGGGTTTTACGGTTTTCCAGTCGCGCCCAATGAATCCACCGTGAACAATTCAATGACACTCAAATATCCCCAGCGGCGCAGAAAGTGCGTACAGAGTGGCGGTTCTTTTTGTCATCGCGATTACCAGGGACTGGTGAAAACGCGCGACGATCGCCGGCCATAAGTCGCCGAGCGGGATTTTTCCGGATTAGCCGTCGTGAAATCTAAACTCGGACGTAATGCGATATAAGCACGTTTGGATTCATTTACGTTGGTCCGGTGGTGAATAAAAACGAATTTCGGGAAGCGACAGTCGTAGACGAATTTGGAGAAACCAGCTCCGCGGGAATAACGAATTTTTCGCGTAAGGTTATATTTAGAATGAACGAAATAAAGCGAGTTTTACATTACAACATTACCGTTCTGGGAAGACCGGAGAGTAAATAAGGAGGGCGGGGGGGCCACATTATTCGTATCGCGTAAACACCGGCGACGACCGATGTACAGCGTAAATTGCGCGATACGATTCGACGTTACGTTTAATAACGTTTTCGGGCGCGAAGTAAAACGTTTCGGAAACGTCTTCGACCGTAACCGTAACCGCGATTCGGACACGGACGCGCGGCGGTAAGGTTTTGTCATAGTCGCGAAATTTCGCGTCGTCGGTTGGGCCGGTACGGTCGTATATCGCGTCCGTATTTGTGTTACAAATATATATATATATATAGGCGCGAGCGCTCGTTCCAAATGCGAAAACGAAATTTGTCCACCCGCCGCCGCCGTTTACTTTTCTCCTTCGAAAGTTTTTATTTTTCACGGCACATAAATAACTTCGTTCCCGTAAAAGTTTTTCCATCCAAACGCCGTACCACAATGTTGTCACCGTCGCGGTACAACACTCGCCCTCAATTAACCTCGTCTTCAACGTCAAACACGCCCGGCCATAATGATATTGTTTAAACACGGACGAAACACGGCAAACTGTCACGCCGCCACATACACGCACGCGCACACACACACACATTCGCGCATCGTTCCCAGAGTGGAAAACGGTAATTTCAAAGTTACATATTTTTTTCTAAGTACATATTATACGTAACGTTAAAACTTCAATTGTCCCCGTTTATTGGAAATCGTGTGAAAACATATCGCGAATAAAAATAAACTCGGTGAAACTGATAAACCGATACGGCGTGTTTCAACAATTCGTTTTTCGTCGATAAACACACGCACGCAAGCGTATACGAGATAATAACGAAAACGCGTCAAAGTAGTCGCGTTTGAAAAAAAATGTTCAGCCGATTTACGACCAATAAAATCTTCGGATTATTAAATAATCCGCCGGGTTCGCGAATATACAGTTTCGAATGTACCGGCCGCGGCGTCGAATAATCGGCGAGTTTTCGGAAAAACGAAAAAAAACCTTGGATCGTTCATCGCGTTTAGGCGGATTGTCGTACAGCGTACGCTGATAAACAAATATACACGCGTACAGACGAAGGGAGACGTCCGAAGGAAATGAAAGAACTAATAAAATAAACGCACGACCGTTGTCGTTTCAATTACGTTGACACGCCGTGTATCCAATATATATATATACGGAGGGATCGGTTAAGTCCGATTTACCCAAAACCATTGTGCGTTACGTATACACGAATACTGTAATGCGTACGAAATGAAATCGAAGTCGTCTCCGGCGATTTTCGCGGATTTAATCGAAAAAACGAATTGAACGTTTCAACGCGGACGTCGTTGTCCGTCGAGTATATTTAATAACGATCTGTTCGTTCGGGAAAATCGTCGCGATAAACCACTCCGTGCCGTACAACTGTCACGCGGACGATAACGACAATTAGTGTACGTTAATTTTCGGGGGCCGTATGGTAGATTGTTATAGCGTAAGCGTACCGTCCGATAATAATGTCGCGATTGTAAACGTATCGGACGTCTTTGTCTCGCCACCGCGACGGTCGCCGCGTCGTTATCGACGAAAGCGCTGGTAATTATTTCGTCGTCGTCGATCGCGCGCAATTACGGTGGCCCGCGCAACCCGTTATCGGGATATTATAAAATATCGACGATAGACGTTCGGATCGTTATTTGCCGTTTTAATTTTATTCGGAAAAAATACGATCGGCCCACGTACGTTTACAATAAGCGTATCGGAGAAATCGAAAATTATTACGAAAAAAAAAACGGTTGGGCCTGCGAGCGTAATATGAATGTGCGTGTCGTTGGTACGCGAATAATTTGTCCGTTCGACGTTAACGAGAAAAAGTTTAACGCGTTCGTGTTACGAATTTTCGTCACAAAATTTTGATGCTCAAACGACGTTTTTTTTTAACGCTTCGTTTCCCGAAATCACAATTACAGTGGCAACGACTACACGATTTTCGTACTTTCCGTTCGGTAATATAAATACGATTAACGTTTTGTATTTACTGTAAAATGGTTCCGGTATTATTATGCTCATCGATCTATTCTCGATACTATTAGATATTTTATGGCCGAAAATTGACCGATAAAATTCCGCGGCGAAACGATCGATTTTTGTTTTTTTTTTTGATCCAATTTTCTAGACAAATAAATAACGCCGTACGATTTCGATAACGTGTTTTCAAAACTGTTTGATAGATTAATTACGTTGAAATATCGAAGCGCGAATAATAAGTCTGTAAAAAAACGCCGTTTTTAAGAAATCGATTTTGATCAAAACGTGGTAAGTTATTTGTTTAATAGTTTGGGCGATAGTCATATCCGCGCGTAAAGAACGTTCGGTTCGAACGGTTATATAATAGATTCCCTAACGTTACTTTCTAGTTTTTTACGGACATTTTTTCGTATCGTGCGTAGGATAAAACGATAAACGCGCGCAGCGATGGCGACAAACGGCAATTAATACATCCGCGTCAACGAAACGGTTGTGTTACGGCAAAATAAAGTGCTTGGACTTCGATCGCGGTGTATAGGAATCCGTAAATGTTACGAATGTATTATACTGTCATATCGTTGCTTCACAGAAATTCGTCGGAGCGGGCCAGAAATAATTTCACGTAATTTATAAATGATAAATGGCCACGACGAGATAAACGACCCGACGGCGATAAGTAACCGTCCGTTTCGCGCAACGATCGTAAACGCGGAACGTCGTGTTCGTAGAACGTGTTAATGGCGAGTCAACGACGGTTCGTCAACCGTTACAATATATAATTTCGCGGCATTCTCGCCCGGCGGTTAGGTTACGAAAAAAATAAAAACACGAGACACGGAGCGCGGCGTTTTGATTATTACCAGGGTTAAGGGAACTGTGGGCGCGGCGACCGCGGTATATTCCGAGAACGAACCGCGTATACCACCGCGCCGTGGTATGTCGTTGAATACGCCGAGTTCGTCGCGGCGACAATTCCCCACGGACTTTGGTACGTACCGACGCACGGGTTCACCGTAACAACGACCCGCGGCGGCGTCGTTGTGATCCCGTCGATGTCCGCCGACGAAGTTTATTAATAATTCAGGTCGGGGAGCGACCGTCGGTGTCTAATCATTCCGTTTCCCTAGTAAGTTCGTCGAAACGGGCGGCCGACAAAACGGGTGGCGGGGAAACGGACGATAAACGGTACGTGGTCGGCGAAATGAAAATCGCCGTTTTTTGCACCGTAACGTTTCTCGCGTCGAAGGGCACGCGCGTAATTGTTCGCGTAAATCGCTTCGGTTCTCGGACGGGCCCAAACGACTGGCCACGGTATTCGTCGTCGTCGTTGTCGCCATTACGCCGTGCAGAGGGGCGTACGAAAATACGAATAATAAATGGTGTTTAACGTCCGATCGTCGCGGATTGTACGGAATAATACGGCTGTCCGCCAGCCGAAAACACCCGGCAAGCGCCTTCAAAAATACTTCGCGTAAATCTTCGCGTCGTGCACGGTTTTTCTCTATCCCATCCCGCCCTGTCAGCCGCCCGGCTTTTTAAGACGTAGTACCGTGTCCATAGTTTCTATAGATCTTCCACTTAAATCGCGCGTACGTCCGCGCGTCCCTCGCAATAATCCCTCGTAAAATAACGGTAATTATAACGAATTACGAAAATCGCATCTTATCCCCCGTAACGCCGTATACGCACGTCCGAAAGAATTGCCATTTCCCGCGAACGATTATTAATTACGGGAACGACGCGACGTTTTCCCGAAATAGTTTCCCGAAAATTGTCCGTCGGCCGCGGGACGAAACCGAGGCGTGTGCGCGGAAGGGCGTGAGGATTAGGTTGGATTTACACGAAACGATATCGGTAAAGTCGGTTTCGAACACGGACCGAATTCGGTTAAACGTGTTCTCGGGGTATTTTCTGTGAACGACGCGTCGCTCGGATGGCGGGCAACGCCCGAATTCCCACGTTCTTTTCGGACAAAGACGGGCAACGGTCGTGTCCTTTTAATTCCCTTTGAACTGTCCACGAGAGTGTTTATAACGTACGTACGCGAGCTCTACATAGTGCTCACTCGATTTTTGTTTTATCGAATTTCGTCGTAGGTAGTAAAAAGGCCCGGAACGAATTTATTATCCTCGGCGCGATTACACACAACTTATACTAAACAAGGGAAACGCTTTACGCCGTCGCGAATAAATTAAACGATTATCTATTAGGTACATAAACCGAGCGGAAAATCCAAATTACAAAATACGATCCAATTAGGGATAATGTACGAGGTTAGTCGGATGAAACGCGAACACTGCTAAAAATGGTAAGCTGGTATTATTACGACGACGTTTAAACATTGTAGCCATATATATATTAATATCGGGCGTCGATGATTAGTAAAAAGTGAAAAATTTTAAATTAAAATTTATTTTGAAAAAAAACTCCCGGAACGTATGTATATTTGCGAATATCGAGTGTTGGGTCATCCGCGGCAGAGGGGGAGCAGTTCCCGTAGACGAGACATAAACATCCGGTTTTCGTCGGTAAATTCGGAACGGATCGTTTACGTTTTCGGACGAGACGCGCGGCAATAAATCCTCGTCGACTATGGCGACGGCATATTTCGGAGCGAATAACCCCCCCCCCTCCTTCTATCCAACGGACGACAAATATTGAAAAGTACGGCGTACATTCTCTACTCGTATTCGTAACCCTCTGTCCGCGTCCCGCCGTTATCACAAAAGTATTATCCCTAGGTCCCTCTTTGGCCGATCGACGCGGCTTTATTAAACTACTATTATTAAGATACGTGCGTCGAAATTCAAACACGACGGCGGGCAAGGGGAAAAGCTATTATTGCGCCACCGACATAATAATAATAATATATATTTGTTTAAGTCGTCCGTTCCGGGGAACGACTTAGATTACATTTTTATTTTTCGTCGAAGGACCTAACTTGCGGTCATTTCGTTTTATGTTGATCGTCTGCGCCGTCGTCGTTGTACTTAACTCTGTGTAATATATATATATATATACATATCGTTCGAATTCCGTAGGGAACTATGCCTCCCCAACGAGATTTCCCGTCGTTGTAATTTTTCATATTTCGATTGTCGGTTTTCAAATTTCTACAACGATAATTATTCGTTGGTCACTTTGTATAATATATATCTGTACTAGACAACGAATAATGGTAGTTGATTACGACGAATTAACTCAAAAGTTTCGACAATTTAAGTCTAACGTCAAAAACGACGCACTGAAACTGCGAGAATATTAATTTTTAAAATCGTCATTACGGTACTATTTTTTTATTACGCCAATTAAAACGTACGTTGTATTTCGATTTTATTTAACGACTAAATAAAGTTTACCGGTATCCGATAATATTACGACGAACGCGAAAGTATTGTCCAATTATGAGGAAGTGGGATGTATTACGTTAAAGTAAAACGAATCGTAAAAATCTGAGTTTCCCTTCCCTTCCCAAAAAAAAATCCAATTAAAATCGTCGTCACGTGTTTAATAGCAATATACTATTTACGTAATATTAGTAACCGATATACTTTGAAGTAGAACGTTAACGAGCAAAGGTAAAAGTTTCGTTAAAAAAACGTCTACGAAGCGTTGATTAAAATTTAGTTATTTATATCCATCGGCGAGAAGGTCACGTCAGTGGTAATGGTTGTGGTCGTTACACGTTTTAATCCTACGCTAATAATTGTTTTCGAAGGAAATTGAAGAAATTGGCTTTCGAATAGTTTCGAGCGTAATTTCGTGTTACGTTTTTAACACAACCGCCTCGTCCGTCGAAGTAGACCCGCGCACGTTTATGCCGAGCGCGTATGCCCATTAATTTATTATCGGCCCGCGTTCGGGTCGAAACGTTATTAAAATTTTAACGGCCGTTGAGACAATCTCGAGTGTATCAATCGAACGTATAATGCGAGCGTTAGCCAAAGTTTCCTACGAAAAATGATCGACGTGACGTCGGACGAAAGCCGCGCACGTTCGACATTCGGGTAGACGTTTTCGATATTCTCCGAACGAAATTTTTATCTCGAAAATCCGAGGGGTTCGTTTGCGTACGAGCTCGGTTAATATTCCGCCCGCGCGAAACGTATAATCGACCGTGCATGCCGCGGCATAAAGCCATTGCCGTAAACACGTTTTCAAACACGAGCCGGTCGTTATAACGACGATATGGCCGTTATTTGGCGCGTAGACGTAGGCAAATGTCGAATTCGAACGAACGGTACTCCGGTTAAGACGTGTCTTTGGGCTGGGAGTTAACGGGCGAACCGCCGATTATTATCCGGAATTACGTAATACGCGAAAAAAAAACCGGGCGGCTTTTTCGGACACGTTTCGCGCGGTTAGATGCTTTTCAAAACGCGTAGTTTCACACGCCGTCGCCGATACGAATGTATCGGAAACGCTTTTCTCGATTATCGAAAACGCTAACCGGCGTATATATTTAGAGTGAGTTGGTCGACGATTGTTTTACGTACCTTCGTCTCCTCTATTCGAGAGTAGACCGTTGTGTGGTACACTGTATAAAGTTTTTTAACGATGGCTGTCACGGATTATTATTATATATATACGAGCGACGCGATCGAAAAACCGTGTACGAAAAAAAGTTGCTTATACAGTATGTACGATATATATATCGTATACACATAAACTCGTAAACGATTGATATGATGTTGACATCCAATAAAGTTTAAAGTCGTTTATTATCGTTATATATCATTATTTTATAATACGTGTTAATAAAATACGCGAAAAATATAATTTTATATATAAAAAAAATATAATATAATATGTGTTTTATATATATATATATATATATAAATTCGTATTTGGTTATTTTTTTTTTTTTGGAACACTACCCGCTGAAAATCTCTAAAAACGTTAATCGAGTAAGTTTAGCGTTTAAAAAGTTTAAAGCGACCGAATAATATCGTTTACGAACGTATATTCGGTTCCGCGAATCGATACGATTCGGTTAGACCGAATAAAACGCACCATCGCTATTCATCTCGGGATTCTCTGGTCGTTGCGCTGTACGTTATAATATTGTTCCCGTCGAGTCGTTCCCAAAATAAATTATCTTTCGTTCACCACAACAACGACGAACCGGTTAGTACGGCGAAATCGTTACCGCGGTATACGCGAGCCGGGTCGGGGGGCGTGTGCTTTTATGTTCGCGGTTCGTGCGCGCTACGAGACCGTATTTCGATAATTGTCCCGCGCCAAAAAAAAAACCGTAACGCTATAAATATACGTGTACGATTTAAACTTTGACACGTCCGTACACCGTTTCGGAAAGAAACACACGATTACGGAACGGAAACTTAACGCGGCGCGTACGTGTAGTACGTAATATTCGAATATAGGCCAAAGAGCACTTAAAATAATTGCCGCTGTAGTCGTAGGGAAAACGACGGGACGCGTTGTATAACACGGGGGAATATAAATCAAAAGGACGGATACAAATTTTTATGGACGGTGCCAAATGCGTACTCTAACGACGTTACGGGGAAACAACAAAATTAGGTATATTGATAATAACGCGTTTTCGGGGCGGCCCGAGGAAATCGATTTTCGCATTATTACGTAATGTAACTAAAATAGCGGGGTTCGCCGAATATACGCGGCGTGCCGGAAAAGTTAATTTTATATTAGGCGTATAATATCAAAAACGTGATATTTATATATCCCGAAAATAAGAAACCGGATAAAGCTTTAAGTTTAAATGTTTGCATAAAATATCGTTTTCCGTTCTCTCCGAGGGAGAATAAAGAATACTAATATATATATATATATACCGATCGCGCGATTTAATCCCAAATATGTAATCGAATAATTTCGGTCTACGGATAAACAAAAAACGGAATATCGTAAATAATATACGCGGAGAAATAAAATTTACGGTCGTCGAAATTGAACGGCGCCTTGGCTCGATACGTTCGCCCAATTAGTCGTTCGGCTACGGTAAAATGTACGCGCAAATACGTTTCTCGAAAACCGCGAACGATTTTCGTATGACGTCGATAATGTTTACGGCAATTACAAAAGTAGAAAGATCGGGACGAGACTCGCGTTTTTATATCCGAAACGAACGATTTAATCGTCGAAACGA
Organism: Geopemphigus sp. TES_GeoC_2020; assembly: GCA_025469175.1. Lineage (NCBI taxonomy): Eukaryota > Metazoa > Arthropoda > Insecta > Hemiptera > Aphididae > Geopemphigus > Geopemphigus sp. TES_GeoC_2020. The sequence goes on from JAIPRN010000584.1 coordinate 47,869, forward strand.
CGGTTTCCGAAATACTCGCGACTATTGAGCGTTTTGTCTGGCAGTAAATACGAATACTGTTCCGTTGGAATATTCGCGTCATATTATTTCGAATACTAGCGTATCGTTTCTATGGTTGTCTCGACAAGCCCGACAGATCTAATGTCAGACTTTCGGTTATGTATATATATATATACGTTGTTGTTTCCTACGCGTACTTTTTATTTATTTATCGACATTTCCTCGTTAAAATCATTTTACACCGTGAAACCGCCGAACGCGAATAACGGCGGGTTGTGTCTAAGCAAATTCGAAACGTCCAATTTTCGACGCGAAGCTTTCTTCTCGTTTGTTGCCGCGGCTTAATCAATACTTTTTCGCTTATACCCTCCGATTCGAAATTTAGTATTTTCGCGTACATCCGGGAAAATGCAAATATACGTGAACGTATAGATCAGTGACAATAATAATGATAATCGCGAAGTCGAGACTACTAAATTTGACGAGCAAAACGAAACTCCGTTTCGCGTTTCGGATGGAAATATTTTCAGGTCGCTGTTAGTGTCGAATTCCGCGATTTCCAATGCCCCGGCGGGCGCGGCAGTTAACGAAATCCACACGTTATTTACGCCGAACGGACATATTAAATATTTTATTAGCGTTTTTTAGCGCGCATAGTACCGGAACGTTGTTGCGTAACAAACATAATAACGATGCCGACGGCCCCGCGCGAGGCTTATAATAAATAATAACGAAAACGATTCACCAGAAACGATCCGAACGATATATCGGCGGGGGTCGACCGTATAAATATGTTGTACGTGACGTTTTATAACGATTCGCGATATTATATATATATATATCGTTGTCGTCGTCGTTATTATTATTATTAAAATTCGAACATTATTGACATAAAACGTGTATTTCATGTATCGATAGCGATGAAACATTTGAAAAAACAGCCCCAAATCGAATATCGCCTGGTGTTGTCGCGTCGTTTGTTTAAAATTACTACGAACGAGGTATAGGTTTTTTTTTTGTTAAGAAATCGTCGTTTAACGGTTGCTCGCGATTTTCGTAGGACCGTTCACTAGGTACCCGTAAAACGACGCGAAAAACGTTTGAAACTAGCGACAATTATATTGTAAACGCCGAGTACCGACGAAATCGCGATAACGCGGGCAAAATACTAAACGAAACGCGAAACGTTTGTTAGGACTCCAACTCGCGCTCGCCCGATACGGATTAGGCATATGTACATAGCGACGAAGAGTCGAAACGGTAGGGTGAACGCGACAACAACACCCGTGTCCTAATTATTACCGTCACGAAAATAACCGACGGCCACTTCCCCTTCTGCTGCCGTGGCGGGGCGGCGGCCTTCCGTCCGTTCGCGATTCGACGGGTTACACGAGAAAAACGCGAATCCCCCTAATTGGTTTTCCGAGCACGGGGGTAGCAATGTCGCACTATCGATCGGCCGTCCCCGAAAACGAGTACACCGTCTCCGCGAACGGCGAACAAATAACGACGTCGTCGCTCGGTTCGCGCGTGACGTTACATACTATAATAACGTAGACGTAATTTCACCCCATCCCACCATCGTCGAGAAGCTAAAAATTGCTGATTTCCGCCAGAATGATTCTCGCGCTTAACGGCGATTTAAACAATCGACTCGCGATATACCCGGATTCGTACGTTGTAAAATGGCGGCGTGATGGGGTTTGTAAACTAAACTGTGTATTTACGTTCGGGTAAATTACGAAAACGTGTACGTAAAATTACGGTTTCGGGTTATTCTTCGTCGCAGTCGCGAAACGTGTTTACGTCGAACGGGCGCGAATATCGTGTGATACAAAATTCGGACGATTTCATTTCGATTTTATCCGGGACGTTTCCAAAACCGTACGATTGACGAATAATCCGTCGGACGACCGACTTACGGACCAACGGTTTTTCGAAAATACGTTCGTACGGTGCAATGTCGTCCAGGGACGATAGTGTTTTCGATTGGACGCGTCGCGTACGTACAATTGTCGGGTTTACTAGTCTCGTCGAAACGGAGCCGACGATTACCCAATTTTCGAAAAAACATATACCGCGTACTCGACGGTGTACTCAAAAGTGCGTTACGGCGTCAACGAAAAACGTTCGTAGACGTTTCCCCCGACACGCGCCGACATCCGTTACGACGATACGGTAGAGAACGGTTATAGGAATAGCGCGTCTACAGGAAACGAAAGACACGGCGGATTCCGAGTCGTTTGTGTATAAATGTCTGTCGAGTTTTCGCGTTCTCGATTCGTCGTGTCGTTGCCCACAAAAATACGTTTGTTCGACGGTACGCTTTAAGCTAGCGAGAGTATTATGGACGGAATTTCGTATTAATCCCCGGACAGCGCGTAAAACACGTTTTCGCCGGTTTATGTATACTTGGCCGCGTCCATTGGAACCGCGTTCTCCACGAATACTTGGGAGGATTGGTCGCCGGCATTGTAAAACGAGTGCGCGCGCGTCCGTACGTTGGACGGAGGTACGCGTTCGTAAAGTCGTCGCGATTTACGTTCGGCGCTATATCGACCGATCGGGTCGACCGCGTGCGTTGTGTATAATAGCGTCCTCGTTACCGTAAAACGTACAATTTCGGAAGCGATTTTTGCGTTTGGAATAATAACAAAGCGCGGTACACGCCGTAATCGCGATTGGTCGGGTAAAAAAGGCGTGCGGCGTTCGCCTGCGACCCCGGAGGAAACGGCAAAAAATCCATTCATTCGAAAACCGCGACGCAAAAAGGCGTTTAACGTTTTATACGCGTCCTAGCGAAACTATAGTACGCCCGACGGGAACGAATACGTATTGACCTAAAAGCGCCCGTCGAGGGGAAATTATGTACGATACGAAGTCAACGGCGACGATATTACGCTTTACGTCCTTTACGTACGTGCCGTAACAAAGTGCGTAAAACCGGAGACACCTGTTTTCGATAAAAAACAATTATCTCCGCTTTGACAGAGGCGCGTTTTTTCTCTATTTACATACGCGCGCCCTATGTCGTCGTATTAAAAAAAAAAAGTGTTTCGTAATCTGAGTGGAAATAAACGTTTCTTTTTTCGAAAAAAATATAAAAGTTAAAAGCGGGAAATGGAAAATGTCACGTTCAGAAGAAAATCGAAATTCCGAATAGGTTATTTGACCTAAAAAAAAAAAAGAAATTCTAGACCCGTTTCGACCGGAAATACGATATATTCTAAGCCGTATTCGACTCCGCGTGTACCGTACACGTTTTTCGTTTCCAGAGTCCCCAAAAATCGTCGCGAAACAAATTAGCGGCGCGTTTCAAAACGCACCGGTGGCGCCGCGTAGTTTCCTGGGTGTCGCCGTGACTGTCGACCAAACTGATATAATTAAAACCGCGGAAGCGTGAAACGACGGAGAACGCGAAAAGCCGACCTCGGCGTTCGTCTCGCGACGATTTTTCGGCTTACGCGACGCTCGTTATATTTCGTACACGGAACGGGAATCTTGAAGTATTTCCAGTGCCAAAGTCGCGCGCGACCACGTTTGTCGACATTTCATTACACAAATACGGTCCGTCGTACAATAGTGATAACGTGTTATGACGACGAAAGCCACTCGAACGTCGTTGATTTCCGCGGCGTACAAACGTCCCGATCTCCCCCGTCATCTCGCGTCAGATACACGCGCGTCGTTGCCGGAAACGTTTCAATAATGAATTCGTCGAGTCTCCTGAACGATCCTTCGGAAATTCTTCACGCCGTTACCACCATTAGTTCTACTTCTACTACTACTACTACTACTACTACTATTGGATACACGCGCACGCGCGTAATTACGTAATCTTCGAACGCATTATTATTATTATCCCGCCCGACCGAGTCGTTAATTCGACAAACACGATTAAGACGTCCGCTGAGAATTTCGACTTTTCGCACTTACCACGATCCCTATCGGACGTCACACACACGAAAAACGCCGACATCGAAATATCGCAAAAACGTCGTCGGTTTGCGCGGACATATTTTCTGACACAAAAAAAACCCCGTCGTCCCGTATTGGTTTTTTTTTTTATTTAAATAAGCGTTTCGAACGCGACGTCGGTAAGATTCGAAGTAATATATATATGAATATTTTTTTTTCTAACGCCCGAACGTTTCGAAAAGAACGAAATAAAATCGTATTATATTATTTTCGTCGCGTGTATAGGCGTACACGTTTCCGACGAATATTAGGCGAAAAATTAAACGTGTATATCGTACGTATGTGTGTGTGTGTGGTAGAACGTCCTTGAACGTTGGATATAAATATACTCGACGCGTCATAAAATTCGTAATACATTTCGAGTTTGGTAGAGAAAAAGTAATTCTTTGAAGTCGCGTATAATATTCCGCGCGTTGTGCGCCGCCGATATTATTTTCGGCTCGGGAAAAGAATGATAATAGTAAAAAAGAAAAACGCGCGCGAAACGTTTCGCGAGTTTCGCGACGTAAACGGAAATATTGAAAATCCGGAGGAACGCCGTCCGTAATGTACGAATACCTCCTCACCGTCATCACCGACGAAATAGCCGCGTGTACCGTCGGGGGACCTCCGTACATTCGCGTTTCGAATTGCGCGTATTATTATTCGTAGCGATTAACTAATTTTAAAAAGAAGGGATCGGCGGCGTTACGGCGAAAACAGCGCGTACGCTAAAGAGCAAGCTAATCCGCGTTTCGAACAAGAAAGACGTGTACGTATATACGGTTACGTGTCGTTTGAAAACGACCCGTTTGTAAGTAATTGGCCAGACATGTTTAACGTATCGTCAAACGACGATCATAGGCCAGCGCGCCATGAGCACGCAGCCGGGCTCGTTTGTCCGGTTAGGTCCAACGCATTGGACGTTCCGCTTTATGTCGCTATACAGTCCGTTGTTGCGACACACCGGTCGTGTTTAGTCTCAACGAGCGTATCGGAATGTTTTTTCTAATCGACAAGTCAGGACGCGCGCGCGTACGTACGTAATTTTCGCTACGTTTCCGACGTAATCGGACGACGTTCCGGTATCGAGATTCCGGGTTTCCTTTGTTTTTAATCGAAACTCGCCATCCGGTTAACGATACCGTTTTTAACGCGGTTGGCTCGTAATACACACGCGGTCGCGTGTCCGAAACGACGATAAATAATTACGGGACCCGACGAGGCGCGGACGAAACTGTCCGCGTTTGGACTTGCGGCGGTGGCGGTCAACAAACACAACGGCGCCGCGATATAATCGTTTTTGTTCCGTTCGCACGCCGCCCCGCGCGCTAAGTCGGCTATAGCTTACGAGTTAAGACCATAAACCACGGCCGAGAAGTTGGACACTCGCCGCCATTTGTCGGGATCGAACCTAAGGGCCGACTTCACGGGCCTAGTAACTACACAGATTCCGAACCCGTGGCTAGTGACTGGTAAGGGACGATTTGTCCCTATTTTACGATATCGTTTTTTCGTATTATTATAACGTTCTCTTCGCGTCCCGTCGTCTCATCGCGTTGCGCACCGTCGACCGACCGAAACGGAGTACATTTTTCAAACGAAAAACGTACACTAGTAACGTTACACTATCTACGCTAAAAGCGAACAAAAAAAAAAAAAGAACCGCGCTCGTTTACAAACGCCGTTGATGAACGACGCTTAATCAGTGGTCGTTAGTTCACGTAACGTTCGAACGCGTAATTATTTTCGCGCGTGAACGGGTTACACTTTTTTCGAATAAACTTACCGACGTACATATATATATGTATACGTATAACGATGACGGCCCGGATAAGAACTCGGCGTATAATATTTTACGCGCCGCCGTCGCGGCCGAGTGTTGCGGGGCGCGGTCGTGCGGGGCCACGTGCACACGGCGGTGTCCGTCAACTACACCCGAACGTAACCCGACCGCCATCGACCGAGATGTTTTTAATTTCAATTAGCGTAAAACCGAAAAAAAAAAACCGTACGTTTCGGTATTACGTTACTGGCCCCGTACAATTCCGATCGTTTTTCGTATCGAACTAGCGGCGCACTACACTCGTCGGGCGGTCCCCGAAAATTCGAACGGTTCACGATTTCCAAGGCCCGGCCGCCCACGGGACGATCGCGAAAACCCGAACCGCGGCGCGCGTACTTGTATCCGAATACCAATGTCCCCCCGTTCGGGTATCGCGGTTTCGACCGTCCGGAAGCCTATCGGTTCGGCAGGTTTACGACCGCCGTAATAATTCACGCGAATCGACATTTACGGAACACCTCTGGAAACGTTACGCCTTTAACGTGATAACGCGGTTTTTTTATTTATCGCCACGGCAAATACATTAACCGCGCCCACCCGTCGCGTATACGTGTTCAAATGCTCGCCAAACGGTTATACCGTAAACGCGGTCCAAGAAAAGAGCAACGAGACCGTGTAAACATAATGTTTCGGTACACGTCGTACGAAAAATTCCACGCGACTTTCAATCGCGTTTTACAATCTAACCTAACTTAACGAACCGGGTGGTCCGTACGAAACGAAATGCCGGTCTCGTTCGAGCGGCGCGAATACGGAAACTCTTCCGCGTGTACAGCGACGGGTAATTCGTTTTTGGGTCCTTTTTTCGTTTTGTGTTCATTATACGAACGGGGCCGTAGGTTTCGACGCGCGAATTTCGTTTTTCACGTACACTCTCGGTGGTTTTTCCGTGTCACGCGCGTGTGGGAAGCACACGGCACGCTCGCGTATATATTTAATTTTTCCGGTCCGAGTAACGTTCCCCACGCGGCCGGGCGGCGAAACGCGCGCGTGTGTGTAACGAAATTTATCTTCGTATCGAACGCACATTGTTCGTATACGGGCGGGCATCGTGGCGGATTCTACGTATTTATCGCGGCGAGACGTAAAAATGAAATATAATCGTCGAGTGTTTAACGACAATTCGACGTTCGCGCGTTTCCACGACACTGTGCGCGTTTCCCTAGACCCGCGCGTTACACGTTTTACGGGTTTGGGTAATAAAAACGTTTGAGCGAAATCGCCGTTTCATATCGCGTATAAAACATTAATGCACCGACGCACCCGACGACTACGACGGTGCCTCTCGTCCCGCGAATAATTCAACGATATTAGCGCGCCGAAAATATCGAAATCATTTTATATCCGACGCGATGACGATAAAATCGTTGGTATTCATTATAGTTCGGAACGTTTTTTAAGGTGTCTATAAGACGGCCATTGATTAACCCGTAAAATAATATTGCTACGGTAACTGTAGTTGTAATAATAACTCTCGAGCCTATCGCGGCAGTCGGGGTAATATTTTTTTCTCGTTCGAAAGCACGAGAGACGTTTCATCGCCGAATTCGAATTTTCGATCAACGACCCTAAAATACGTTCGAAATATATATTGTTCGTAGTTTTCGGAAATTAAACTTGGAAAGTTCGAGTCACCCTCGTTTTTCTTTCTCCGATTACCTATTCAAATTCGATCAGGCGAATCCCTAAATCGGTCTGTAGCGAAAAACGTATACAAGATCGTCGCGATTATTTTTAATCCGTCACGAAAATATATACCGTAGGCGCGCGCGCACGCGCACACACACACACACACGTTTGATACAATCTCAATATTGTTGAAAGTCGAGCGAATGAGAATTAGTTGCGAATCGTGTGGCCCGTCGCGATTCGATACAAAAGACCGTTTCTTCGTATCGATTTTCCACGTATCGGTTTGTGCGCGTAAAGAACACGGTTTTTTCGTTACTATTGTTTCGCGTGTATTCGCGACGTATACGCGCTGTGGCGGGGAATGGTTCGCACGATACAGAAACGATCGATTAAACGATTGGCGAACGTTTTTTCGTTTCGCTTTTACGCGGAACAGACGGTACTGCGCGTTTCCCGTCACGGTAAAAGCGAAACGAAACCGTCGCGAATTCGGCGGGACCCGACGGTATTTCATGAAACGACGAAAAAGCGGTGGGCGGTGAAACGACAAATTTGAGCGCGTATAACGAACGAAATATTACGGGACGCGAATGACGGACGTGTCTAACAAGCACGGGCCCGTTTCGGCGAAGCGTATCGTTTCCTTTTTCCAAAAAACACTGGCGCCGACACGTCCAAATCGTTTTCCTGCCGGACAATCGAACCGACGATAAATAATTATACGTTTATATATATATGCGCGTGCGTGTGGGTCTTTTTTAAATCTAAAGGAACGTGATAAAAATATACGAAAAATTTTCGAATAAATAACGCCTCGGCGTCGGACGCGTGTATGTGTGTGTCGTTCGTCGTAACTGTATAATTAACGGATTTTAATTATAGCGTACTTATATTGTTTCGGCGTTCGTATTACCCGAAACGTATTCATTGTTTAACCGCGTACGTGTTTCGAATCGTTTTCATAGATAATAACTGTTATATCGAGGGCGCGTGTTTTTTAATTGTAACGAGACGTTCATTTTTCGCAACTACGCGCGGATTGCCGCCGAGTCTGGCGAATAAACGGTCGTAACGAACGCGTTTACGCTCGTCACGTACGCAATGCGCACGGAAAATCGATCTACCGACGTAGATAGAATTTTACGAACGCGTAAAGTCACCCGAGCGGGCTCACGTGGAAACACGTGCGCGCGCGTATTGTTGTCGCGATAATAAATATATCGCGATCTCGGCCCGGACGAAAAGAAACAACGCACGCGTCCATCGATTATATCGTACGTTATAACGGGCGCCGTTGGAAAACGATTAACCATTTAACGTAACACGTTCGACGGCGCAGTCGATATTTTCATTCGCGCCGTTCGTTCGACGACGACGACGACGGGGCGAATATAACGTAATATCGTACGCGCCCGACGCGTGTTTATTATCCGTCTGGAGAACGGTTAGTGGTACGTTTTTATGAGTGTGTTACGTACGAGATCTCTTTGTCACTTTAGGGGTCACCTTACACGGTCGTCGAGACACACACAGACAGTGAGTACTTCATACCTATACGTCTGCGTGCATGCGAGTGAGAGTACCAATGTGGGTGTATAGGGACTGAGTGGGGAGGGGGATTCCGCAACGCCGGCGGCCGGGAAAATTGAATTTCGGCGTGTTCGCGAATGTAACTTCTCGAGTGTAATGACACGGTCGCGAAGGGAAAACTTTTGATATGGCCTCGCGTGACTTAGACAACGTCGGAATGACAGCTTTTGCTTTTTTCGTCGAGTACATTTTTCGCTTTCTCCTCGCCGTCGGCGTACCGGGGCGCGCGCCAATATCGACAGACGTTCGTTCGCCTTTTATACGCGTCCGTCCTTCCACCAACGCAATACCCCGCGGGGGTTCTGACGCCCGCCCACGAACCCGTTCGGCCGCTCTTTTTCGTTGTATCGTTCCCAACAGGGACGGTTCGACGCCGGCAACTACGTAAATGGTTGTTTTGCCTTTTCGGATCATCGACCGTCGGGAGGGAACGACAAAAAAAAAAAACCGTACCGGTACGCCCGGCCGTTTGGCCGTCGAATAGGCGAACGGGTCCGGTGTAGAAACAGGCGAAAACGATAACGCCGCGGGCGCATAAAAAACGGCACCGGCCGTTGATTTCGGTTCGTTTCGACGTCGGCACACGAGGCGACCGAACGCCCGAAACGAGAACTTACCTCCACAGGCCTGCGGCGGCAACGGGAATATGAGCGTGGTGGAGCTTTTCCGCCGGGCCACGGCGCACCCGAGCGACTGCGGTTTGAAGCTGCGCAATTGTTGCATGAAATCCGAGCACTCCATCAGGGCGACGTCGGCGAAGTGCAAATCACACAGTATGTGATTCTTGAACCGCCTGGCCCGTTTCTGGTTCGGGCCGGTTAGGTTCATTCCGCACGAGTTGCAGCGCAAACATTCTTCGTGGTAGTGCTTGTTGTCGTACAACAATGAGGTTTCTGCAACAAAACGTTACGTACGTCATTTCGGCCGGCCCGTTTACATGGCCGACACAAATGTCGGCCGAACGGTGACTGTCGTTCGTATTCACCGAACCGGACGGAAATACCTACGGTTAGGTTAGCGGTAACCGGAACGTATCGACCGGTTCTTAGTTTTGCTTCATTGACGAGACAGTAAACGCCGGGCCTTACTAACGCTAAGCGTTTTTTCGTTTTTAACGAACGAAAACCACCGGACCGAATTGCTTACTAACGCCGCATTCGGCAAACGATTCCCGCGCCGCGTCGAACGTTTCGCGTAGTTAACGAACACGGTCGTTGGCCACGGGAAAATGCGAAAACGCCGGCAATTTCGGAACGCCGCTTTGGGTTTTCCGTTCGTCCGAGGAAACCGCGAGGGAAATTCGAAAAACGTGTCGGATAAGGTAACCGGCCTACGCACGAATTGCCACCGGAAAATGACGTTCGTCAGGCTCGTCCGAGCGGTACTCGCGGGCTTTATTTACTCGCGTGGCAAGCGCGACGTCGAAATACCGTCCTAACCGACATTTGCTGTCGAAACGTCCCGAAAATCTCGAAAACCGTGGAAACCCGCCGGCAGCGTACATACGCAATGGAGAGCTCGAATCTCGGCGCTCATGTTCCGGCGTCTCGATCGGTAACGGTTTATAGATCCGATTACTGTATACGCGGGCACCGCGCGACAACGATCGCAGATGGAGACGTCAATACACAAACACCGCGCACGGATCGGCGTACGTTGTACAAATAGGCCGGACACGAAACCGTACGTATGGTTCGGTTACCCGTCTTCGTTACGGAATGTGTCGTTTAGTTCGTATTTCGGACCGCGAGCTAAACAAATGCAACGAACGTGGCGCACACGGTATTTTATAGTATTACGGCGACCGACTGTTACGATTTCGTCAGGACGACGAAAAGTAATCGTGTAAAAACGTACGAGCGTTTACACAAAACGTTTCCCGTCTACTTCGTCTACGTTCGCGTGTTCAGAATAGTAAATACGTACAGGGAAATCAGACAACGACGAGCGCACAACCGCTCGTTGTTTTACGATTTTTTTTTTGAAATTTCGGTTGTTTTCCCCTTCGAATTAATGTCGCACCACCGCCGCTATAAAATGTACGGGCGTTTATTACGATTGTATAAAAAATCGAAATTGACGACGGAAACGTCGTCAATTTTCATATTTTCTCTCCGAACAGAGCCGAGTCGTTTTTATTTTAAATACGGCTTTTCCCGCGAACACGCGTGTACGGCGGTGCGCGAAATTTTCGGTATTTTCGTAGGTATTCGAATAAAAAAACAGCCGTTCGTTTTTCGCGCGAACGTCCAAGGTTTACGTTAATAAACGCGCGATGGCCCAGATATGGTTGGTTAGGTTTGTCCGTGGGATGGAGGAGGGCCGCCGCCGACATATTATTTTTCATCACGGCCGCGCGCGCTGATAATATAAAATGTATTAAGTTTGACGAAAATTCGGACGAGTTATTGCATTTTTATAACCGGCGAAGTTCGTAACGTGTATATACATATATATATATATATATAGGTTTTCGTACGTGAATTCATTGTCAGAAGCGAGTTCGAAAATAATATTGTCTGACGCGCGAACGCCGAAAACCTTTCCACCGGATATTCTAAATATTAACGCGCGTTATTGTTATCATATATATATATACATATACGTTTTTCCCGGACGCGCGCGCGTATTATTATTATGACTTCGTCTCGGTTCGTTTTCGCGACCGACATTGATTTAAACTTTTCGCGGGGAAAAGAGCGAACCGTATTTTTCGGAAAAATAAAATTTAATTATCGTTAAAAGCAATTAAGCTACGGCTTCATTCGGATACCGCTGGTTTCGGCGAAAAACATTTCCTCATATAACGCCGCGTATTTCGTCGATAACAATGTAATACGAGTATTATAAATATACGCGCATTTTTTTTTTTTTTTTTTAATTAAGAAATCTATACCGAAATCTATATGTATATATATAGGCGCGGAATAACGTAAAATATTTTCTCGTATATACGCGCGTAGTAAAAGAATTTTTATACATTTTTTCCTCTTCCGACCGTATTTATTACACCGAAAATATTAATTTGTTTCACGTCCATAATAAAAGTACGAACTTTTATTGGTAACTAGCTTATAATAAACCCGACGGTATTATTATTCCGTTTCTATTTACGATCGTGTTTACGAAATAAACGGTTTTTATTGTAGGTAAATAAATATAATACGCCGATAATAAACGTCTAATATCGAGACGGTTTTTTTTTTACACGCCAGATTAGAAGCGCTGTTTATTTAGCGCGCTAATCGTTCCGTATATAAACAATAACGGTATACGACGACGTTCGAAAGGGAAATACGTTATTATCGTAAAAAAATTGTGCTCGTACTTTTTTTTTTTATCAAACTTTGGATAGTAATCGGAAATTTATTACGCTTTTAAGTCGCGAACGAATTTTCGCGACCAATTTTTTCTACGCGTCCGTTAAAACCCGATATATATATATATATATATTTATTTGTATTCGGCAACACTGCGGACGAGATCTTTGTTTATTCTTACGTTAAACATTAAAAGGATTACTCGGCCCGCGTATATAGCGAAATATCGCGTACACGGAACAATGCGTTTTAAGCGCTCCATTAATCAGTATAATAATCGCGATTTTTCGATTCTTATTTCGCGGTCGGGGTAAACATTAAAAATCCATTTGGCTTTTGACGGCGTACGCCTTTGATTCGGACCCGCGGCGGCGAGTTATGCGAACAAATTATAACCGTTCGACGAAATCGTCGCGAGTTTACGACATTATTATTATTCGCGCGCCGTAACGATAAAAGGAAATCGCCCAAGTCCGGTGGTCGGATTTTGGCGGCGCGACGGTATACAGGTTGTTTAGAGTCCCGTTGCAATATGGATGCGTCGAAGCGCTCACCCTACCCATCTCCTCCGCGTGTATAGCTAAAACAAAAAAAAATGGTAGATTGTCGAAACGGCAAACGCGCACGGTTTGTGCGAGTATCGAAAATCGAAATCGCGAACCGTTAATTACCGGCCCCAGGGAACGCGCCATTTGCCCGTGCTTTGTGTACGGACGGAACGACCGTCGCGGAAACGGCGAACATATTTTACAATATGTCCGGTATATGGGAAATTTAATAACGTAAACCGTATCCGCGAGCACACACGCTTTGCCGCCGCTATCTCCGTCCCTTTTCACGATAATAACGATAATAACGCGCGTGTACTTGACGTACAAAAAAAAAAAAACGAAAATCCCTTCTAATTACAATATTATTCGTAATCGTAAATAGAAATCCCCCTCCCCCAATCTCACGGAAGGTTTCGAATGTCGCGCGGTCGATGGGTCGCAAAACAATAACGCGTCTCGAAACAACGGCGAAGCGTTTTTGTTTCCAAAACGTAACGTCTTTCGCGAATCCGCCGACCCACGTCCGGTTCAAAGGTTGAAAAGAACGCTTCGAAAACGATATTCGAAATTTCCGATTTGTCCGTCCGTACTTAAAAGAAAAACGTTTCAGTTCCACGATTATCGTATCGTATTCTCAGAGCGTTTCTTTTTCCGTTCCACGGTTTTTTCGTAACTTTAATATTTACTACACCCCTCCGTTGTAATTACGGTATTTACCGTACCGATTTGTGCACGGCGATTCGTAATTAGGGGATTGCTTTAGGAAAACGTACGCGCGACGATTCGAACGACGTTTCCCCAGTAATGACGAACGTTTACGTATAAGACGCGGGCAAACGGGCTCCGTTATAAGCAAGTATTAAAAAGTTATCATTTTGGGAGACGCTTTATCGGATATTTTTAAGCCGTCCCGTTTAATCGAGCCGGTAAATTGATCGTGGTCGTATACTAGTTGATTACCGTAATAAATATGGCACGGGCGGTTAGGCCGAACTACGCGAAAAGCGACAAAACGTGTGTAGCGTTTTTACGAATTTCGTTTTAGGACGAAATGGAAATTTCGAACGAAAAATGCCGGAAAAAATTGTCGAGACGGCAAAAACCGCGGACGATTGATATTCGAGAAGACCGAACACCGGGCGATATAATTTCGCGGACCATGTGTTCCGGTAAATGATTCGATAACGAACGGAAAACGTCGAATTCGTTCGGCAACTCGTCCGCCGGCATTCGCCGTTTGTCTGGTCACATATATCGATCGTTCGTTCGAAAACTATTTCGTGTTGATTCGAACCGTTCGGGAAATGGCGGCGTTTCGTTCGTCTATTACGGAGTATCGCACGTAGTTGGAACGAACAAAAAAAACGTGGCCCGTACGTTTTTCAGCGTTTCGCCCGACGAATGTATTAATGGGGGGGGGGCGTATTACGTTTCGGTAACCGCGCACGGCCGTACTTGGGCACCGGACCAGCCGGTTATAATCTGCTTCTGATATTTCGATAATTAATAAATTTTTTTAAAAATAAAAAGCGTAGGGACACCCGGGCGAGTGGTTACGACAGACGGTGGTGCCAGAGACGAATGACAGCGGTTACGCGAGCAGCGGAATGTCGATAGAATTCGGTAATATGACAAATACACGCGCGCCGCGGCCAAAAGAGAATTTATTACTACCTTTTTGTTTTTATTCGGTTTTTTTCGTCGGTTTCGTTTCGATTTTCGAACGACGGAAAAATCGTCCGCTCCCCTTCACCCCCCACCACCGGCTGCCGGACGAGCCAGGAGCGCACGACGAACGCCACATTACGCAAATCGATCGCCGCCAACTGCCTCCGAACCTGACGTACCATTGCCGGGACGCGTTCGAGGGACCGACCGGACGAACGAACAAACCGCGAAAAGTGTTTTCGACTGGGTCGCGAATATCGTCCCAACTATCGTCCCCCGTTCGAGTCCGTTTCGACGGAACACGTTTGTCGACCCGCCGCCTCCAGTTTATTATTAACCGAACTAATCATTTCCCGCGCGACCTACGATTTATTATTTTATATAACGCGTATTCGATCGATCTATCGGTTTTTCGTCGCGACGTTCATCATCGGGAAACCTTATTGTACCCACGCAGTCCCGGCCGGCGAAAGGTTTCCGAGCCGTGGTCGTTGCCCGTATTTGTCGGAGAATTTTTTTCGTTCCAAAGGATTCCCTCTCAATACGTACACGCGTATTCCTACCGTCTCGCCGGGCCGGCACGAATCGCGTCGTTCACGAGCCTCCTCCGGAAATACGTATTCGGAATTTGTTTTTTTTTTTTTTTGAAACCCTTTCGACGGAGATCGTACGCGGTAATTATCTCGGTCGCGACGTACGGACGAACGAACAGATCGACACGATATACGACGCGCGTTTAGATGGTACGGTGGGAAACGGGGTGGGGTGGGCGGACGATGAGAGATCGAATTTCCGGAGCCGGCCGGTTTATCGGAATTCGACAAGTTCTCACAAGGTAAGACAAGACTCCGTAAAGCCACGCTACGTTTGTACAATTCGTTCGCCAACCCGAACAACACCGGCGGCCGTATGTAGACGGCGGACGCGTGGTTATTTTATTTAACGTTTTACCAGCCCAGTCGACGAATCGTCTATTCCGCGTTTACACGACGTAATATTTGTCCGCGGTAAAAAAAGAGAGTGGCCGGACACGTTCCCGATACACTATCGTTAGGTCGATCGTACCTACACACGCATGTAGGACGGTTCCGTTTAACACGAACGTGGTAGCCCGCCCTCGATTTGAATTTTTATTCGCCGATCCTTTTCCGGAGCGGACTATTTCCATTTTCGACCGAAATCGAGTTGAAATGTACGTACGCGATAAAAAAATAACCCCCCCTCCCTCCCGAGCGAATCGAATACGCGATATCGTCAATTTTTGGTTATTTCCTTCGTAAAAATAAATTTTAAAATAGCTTTTTTCCCCCTCCACCGAAACGGCGTAATACCGTCAACGGTTCGAGACTAAAACCAAAACGAAAACAAAAATATTTCGCTCGGCGGTAGAGATTTAATGTTCGGATAGTCTAAGCGAATAATCGATTTTTCGAAACAAATAGTCCGTTACGGAAAAGACGCGCGAGTTCCTCGAAAAGAAAAATGACCGAAAAACGGCAACGTAGCTACTAAACGTTGGCCGAATGAATCCGGACGGAAAAAGTATACCCGAAACGAGCGAGTTCCTATTACTATACATCGCGATATAAATAGTTCGTACGGCGGGCGACGATCACCTTAACGGTCGGAAACTAAACGAAATATATATACTTTGGCGTTAACGTTCGTGCGTAATACCGTTGACCTCGGGCTTGTCTACGCGGTCGACGGCCGAATTCGAGACAACTCGCCCCGGCGCTTTTCGCTACGTCCGTGACGACCGGCGGTCGTTATTGAAACGGACACAACACGCGTCCAATCGGTAGATTTTCGACGGGAAATTCGTCGCGCGCGCCCTTTGGATTACCGGCGATAGCGTGACACCCCCGGCGGTTCAACGATCCGCCCGGCGGACGCGCGCGATTTACGCGTAATGCGCGTCGGACGATTGATTACGTACGTTACCGAAACGCGCGTTCGTCAAACGACAACGAACGCGATCGTAAATCACGGCGTCCACAATCGGTAATCGTTGTCGGTCGTCTTAGTCCGCGGCCCGAACGGTGGCCGACCGATTGTCGTCCGCTTATGGCGTTCGATGTTGTCCGGAAGTTGTCCCCGGAGATGGAAGCCGACCGGATAAAGCAACTAGCGCCCGGCGACCGCGTAATCGCGATATCGCCTGTAGACGGAATATAAGCGAAAGGCGAACGCCCTGGCGCGTTATGTATTTAGGCCGGACATTCTCGGCTTTCCGTCGATTATGCCGAACGGAACCGTCCATTCGGGCAGTTGACCGCGGTTTGGGTGGACGATACGAACGTTACCGGCGTAAGTTTAACGGAAACCCCGAAATTCGTCGACGCGACAATTCCGGGCGGTCTTACCCGCGGAATAGCGGCCGGGTTTTCAATTTGACGTTACCGAGTTCGTCCGACCGGTTCTTTCAGTTAACACGCACGTACACGGATAAAACAACGCGACGTCGCCGAACCGTTTTTCCAAATTCTGTTCCACCGATAACGGGACAATGACGACGAGATTTTCAAGTCGACCGTTCCCACCCATATCATGTCTTACATAACGCCCGCGCGTCTTGATTGGAACACGGTTCGGGTGTAGGGATCGATCAATTCAAGCGGTTTTGTACGTTTCACTTGTCGATAACGCCGTACACATTCGTTCGAATAAATAACGACGGTAACGGACGTTTGTATTCCGGTCACCGAGTTACCGCGAGATTTTTCCGTCAAAAACTTGACGACAATTTTAAGATTCGTCGTCAAAGACACAGGGCGCGCGTTCAAATCCCGGTACCTACAACTAATGGGTTTCGTAGAGACGTCGAATTAAATGGGGGCGAGGGGGGCACGCACGCGAACAATATTACCGACCGATATTAAATTATTAAAACGACACGCGGCGCGGAAAAGTAACGACCACCTGCGGCTGTGATATATACGTATCGTGACGTTTCGAACCGATAAATTTCAATTTGTATTCGTCCGCGTTCTCCGTTCACGAGTAAATATATATATATATATATATATAAATTAATCGTATCGAATAATTAATAATTTATCGTTCGGATTAGAGCGTACGGTCTACGGGAAGTGATAAAAAATAACGGCGAAATTCCCGACGATCCTCCGCCACAGTTTTACCGACGTTCATTTTTTCATTTTTTCGTTCGCCTCGTCCGTCGTAATTCGTGTTTAGGAACCGTCCGAACGGGATTGTTAAAAACGATCCGATCGTATTAACGAAAAGAAAAAGAAACAAACAACGGCCGGCGTTGTTTCGCGTTTTGTTCTTAGTCGTCGCGTACTCGTCCGGAGGACCGCTTTCTTCGTTTGAAAATTAACCTCGGCAGGAGAGTACTCCGGAACGATTGTACGTCGGCGAGAAACACCGCGAATATTATATTCGCGGGTAACGTTTTTTGTGTTACCGATTATTGTTTTTTTTTTACGTTCGACGGAATCGACCGTTATGTTTCGATATCGCGCGAAACGATCGCTAATGATTCGCCCGTCTATTTCGGTGTATACGCCGCGTTTGAAAAAACGTTATCGCCGTATAAATCGTTTCGGACGCCGACAATAGACCGCGAACGCGAGTCCGAAGAATTTACGCACGCGCACCGGGTCGCGTAAATATTTGTATATTTAATAACGGCGATCGCGTTCCCGTCTACCGCGCTAGTAATTTTATTAAAACGCTCGTGTTATCCGTAAAATTGGTACGTAAATCCGAAATACGTACTGAACGGGCGTCTACGAGTTGGCTGTGTGAAATGTACGCGCTCGTGGACGGCTCGTTCGTGTATTGTACTCACACCGCCGGGACTAGGGGACAGATTTACGCGCACGTTTATGTCGGGCAAACGTAACCTATCGTTGGAAAATTCGCCACGTTAACCGTACAGTGGTCGGACGGCGCTCTCGATCGTTTTTATTGTGCGCGGGTCTTCGCCTTATATATCGGACCTTAGATGAAATGTTTCGTTCTCGACGTCGAATAAGTAATAATAAGTATTCGTATGGAAACGTCTAGTAAAAATGTCCACACCGTCTACGCGAAAAGAAAAATACCGATAGTTGTTTTGTTTATGGGAAAGTTAAGTTTGTCGGACATTTTCCCGTACCATACATATATACGTAATGTCGTGTATGAAGCTTTTTCGGCGTACTTTAAAGTTTAAAGTGAAAAGAAACCTTCAATTCGTTTGAACGTTATATAATATATCTATAGTTTTTATTCCAGAGAATTTATCGCGAATTCGCGAAATTCCGCGATAGTTAATTTTTCTAATTAAAAAAAAGAAAACTTTCTTATTTTAGTCTTAAAATACTTCGTTCGAACTTAGACCGAAAAATATAGTTAGTTGTTCGCGAATCGAATAAACCGTAGAACCGCGATAACGTGTAATTGTTTTAAATATTTTTGGAAAACTTTCGAACCGTAAATTTGAAATACGCGTCGTTGTACGAGTACAAAAAAATACTTTGAAAACTTTATTCGCGTATTCGTCCGAGAGTTTTAACGAAACGTTAGATGGGAAAAAAATATTCGAAAAAAAAACGCGTTATTAATTCGTCGTCGTTTTTTTAACGCCGCCGCCGTCGTTTAGGAGAACATACGTAAACGTACGTTTATTTTCCGCGTCGGTTTTGTCAAATTTTCGGGTCGAAAACGCGAAACGCCGGAAACGGCGCGGTATATATTTTGTACCGGTCGAAGCCCGTTAAAACGAGCACGAGGACGCTTGCCCGAGAAAACGGAATCGTCCCCGTGATACCAAACGCACGTCCCCCGACCACGTCACCGGTGTTCTGGACGGACCGAACGCGGAGCCGAAACGGCGCCCGGTGGTCCACAGATATTATAACTCGCCACGTCGGTAGGTTGTACCTGTGTGTGTATGAGCGGGGAGAAGTACGTATTCGTTGAAAACCGACAGTTTCGGAATAATGTATGTTCCCGCGGGAAAACACGACGCGGCAACACGAACGCGCACGGGAGATAGATCGAGAGACCCGCGGCAATGTACGTACACAGGGGGGGTGAGACGGCGATCCGAGAGCGTCGGACTAAAAATCGCGTTTCGAAAAAGCGACGAGGCCGTGAGCCGTTCGCGTTTTAAAATAGCGACCTCCTCTACCGTAAGCGTGCGAACGTACGACAAAGGCGGTACCCGTTACGTTTCACGGGGTCTCGATTTTTTTTTTTTGGGGGAGGGGGGTATTTTGTTCGCGTCCCTCCTAGGAAAATTATCGAGTAAAATAAACGATCCCCGGAAAACGATTTAGCGCGTAGACATCGGAGGAGCACTTTCATTTCGTACGAAAAACCGTTCGCGGACACGTGTCGTCGTTGTAGAGATACACGCACGTTCTTCTTTCGCAAACCCGCAACGATCGTCGGTTTTTAATTCGCGGGCATAGTGCGGTCTCGAAAACGGTTAACCAGTCGATCTACGTAATCGATCCGAATTGGCCATCTCTCCCATCGGGGGGGGGGGGAGTGACGAACGACGTGTGTTTTTCGCGTACGTCCGTTCTGGACGGTTTCGTGTTAGGTTCGAGAATCGGTTTATTAACCACAATCTCGGTTCACCACCTTCGGGCTGACCAATTGTTTACGAATAGTTTAACGTCAACACACAGTTGTTAATGGGCATTAACGGAGACGAACGGTCGTTTTACGGCGATAATTTTGTCGAAAACAATAGTTTTTTTCCTCGTCGGTATACGCGAACGTCCATTATGTCCGTCGTCGTAAATCGCGCGCGCGTAATAAAATGGTCGGCGCCGCGGACCGATGTTATAATTAGCGTCGTCCGACCGCGGGCGATTTTACGTATTTCTTTTCAAAACAAACGGGTACGTTCGGAAATATCGCCGACGTATTAAACGGCCGATTACTCGACGTTGCCTATAGAACGGGCGTCGGGCGCGACGATTTATATATATATATACGACGACGTTTCGTCGATTTCGTCCAATTCGCCCGTCGATAACGTTCGCCGCGAATTCGTATTCCGAGTTACGTACAATTTGTAGAATCATTTCGCGTACCGATATTGGGGACGCGAACGACGTGCTTCTTATTAACACGATTAACTTTTTCGAACGCCGCCACTGTCGGGCACCGAAAAACATTACGGCCGATGTATATATGACGTTACGCGATAATGTCGGCTCGACCCTTCCGGAGTCGATATTATCGACATTTCCGCGCGTCGCCCGCAGTTCCACATACACGCGTCTACATATATTTACAAACTTTTATATTTAAATATAACACGGCCAACGGTATAATAAAAAAAAAAACAAAACAAAAACGTTCGCGAATTAAATAAAAAATTACTTTTTCGAAAAAGTAAACATTTGCGCGCGGACGCGCCCCGAGCGTTATTTCGGTGTTGACATTTCCCGCGATTTCGACGTTACCGTTATATCGTCACGTCTTCGCTAAAATCATTGGCACGCCCAGAGTATCGGTTAGATAGAAAAGTCCCGAAAAACATTAGCCCTCCGCCACGCAGTGCTGTTACTCGAACGTTTCCACGCACCGCGTTCGATATTTTTACGTTTCCCCGCGTCGTATAATGGTAAATTAATTCGTTAATAATTAGTAAATTTTCGGCCGTTTGGCCACGCGGAAACGCCGATACAATCGAAATTAGTCGCGTACGGCACGGTACTCGACGTTTAATTACGACGGGGAAAAAGCTCGTAAATATTAACGAAGAGCGATTCGCAACGGCCGAGCCACGCCACTTTTGGACGCCGTAAACGTCTAATTGCTTTTTTCGCCGCGAAGGCCGCCGCCCGACGATAATCCTCGATCGCGCGTACCACCAAAGACGCACGCGCTACTTGGCGCCCAAATTCCGTACGACGATGCGTATTCCTTTTCCGACCGTCGGGTGGATGAGTAAGGGGTCCCGGGGGAAACGGGATCGGATAAAACGCCCGAACGACGCGAATACGATATTATAATTTCGCCGCGGTCGAAAATTCGAAAATCGAACGGAAAGTTTCGGGCCGGATCGTTGTACGCATACCGCGAGCGCCGCGGTTTGTTTTTTCCGTCCCGTCGTACAAACACGCCAACGTCGCGGATTCGTCACCGGATACGGTAACATTACGCGGGACGGTGTGACAACTCGGAGCGATTCTCGTCGCGTGGTGGTCGTTCGGGAAATTTCCCGTACAGTCCGCGCGCGCGGCACTCGCGTAGAGAAACCTTTTACGTAATTCGTGTCCACCGTCGACTTACTATATACAGAGCGTTCTCGTTCGCGGACAATTGCCGACGAAACCATCGGTGTTTCCGACGTTATTCGCGCCCGTCCGAACATCGAATCATATTCCGTTACGTTTCGCCGGTGCACACTACTCGGCCAATTGCCGACCCGTCGTCACGCGTCCGACGCGACATTTACGAACGGCGCAATCTACCACATTTACCCGGCGGCCTCGTTATATATTAATGTACCGATAAGTTTGGACTTATTTTAGTTACGTTTACTTACAACGAAATACGGTATTATACGAAAGACGTCGGGCCGCTATGGATTCGCGTTCTTCTTTAAACCAATGAAAACGCGATCACAACTTTACAACGTACAATCAAAACGCTATTTTACATTTTCAACTTGTATCGTACGTAATTTATTCGTGCGGTTTCGGAGTTTACGTAAAAAACGCTTATAATGGGGACGAAAATGGTTTCCGTCGTAAACCGTAACGCGGCGATTTATATATACATAAACGAATCGACCGTATTCGTATACAATACATACGCGGGAGTAGACGCGCGCCGCTTTTATATATCACGTGACACGATAAATTAAAGAAACGGTTTTCGGTCAAATTAAAATTTACCTCGCGGTTGGGTCCCGTCATCTAGCCGAATTGTTCGAAAACGATTTCGTCACTCGGTCGACCGGTTTTTCGATCGTTTCGTGGTTGTTGTTGACCCTCATCGACCGATGGTCCCGTACCCAATCTGGCGGTTTCGCGATATTCGATTAGTACGTTTTCGTCGAGAACCGTCGTACGGCCGACGTTAAAAACGATTCGAATTCCCAAGTGCTCAACGACGAATAATTTCGTAATAAAACGTAATAATATCTCGGCGCCTAAAACGCGAAGTCGGGTGAACGATTTCAGGTGACCGTGTGTCACGGTCGTAGCCATGGGAACGCGTCCGTGGCGTAGTAGTCGTCGTCGTCGTCGCGGTGTGCGTCTTCCATTCGGTCGGTCGGGTTAATCTGTTGCTTGTTGCCGACCGTCCAATTTATGTACGTTAACGACGTGTATTGTAGCCGTCGTCCGAACTCGGCAGTAAAAACGACGATCGCGACGCGGTTACATCTCTCACACGTCTATTGACCGCGCGGTCCGACGGATCAGGCATCATCATCTAACGGCGGCGCCCGTGGAACCGCGATTTCGTTTTCGCGCGCGGTTTTTAGCACCGAAGGTTCGGCAAAAATACGATTTGGGCGTAGAAAACGTGTGGCGGCCGTAGAGTCGGAACGCGCGCCCGATCGATTTATCGGCGGCATTCGTACGACGATAAATATCGGCGGTTACTTCGGACACGCGCGAAACGACGATTACGTTAAACGAATTACTACTAATTGTCGTCGGTTAACTACTAATTGCGTTTATTGACGAAACGGGACGCGTTTACGCCCGACACCGTTTCTCGCGATTATTCGTACAAGTGTTTTCTGCTGTGCCGTTCGGACGCGCCATTCGCGTTTCGTTACCGTTCCGACCAATCCACCGCCCGTAATACATTTCCGACGCCTATTCGAAACTACCGTGTTCCCTACGCGGTCGCGCCTCGCGTCCCGGACGTTTCAAACGTTTCGACACGTCGACCGTGCACGTATGGGAGGTAAACGAATTTCGGGGGGTCCCCGCGCAATACGTTAAACGCGACACGAAAATGTCGAACGTTGTCCGCGCGAGACGAGCTCGCCGGTTTCGGCGACATCGTAAACTTAGACAACGTGAACGCCGTGCACGCCGACGACGTGTTTATCGCGAACGTTTGATGGAAAATATACGGCGTCGTTTACGTATGGTCGGGCCGTACGACGGTACGATACGATATCGCAAAAATGAAACGCTCGCCGTAAATAGACCGGCCGTGATCGACCGGGCCGTATGTGTGTAACTACAAACGGGGAAACGGTTTCGCGAATATAACGGGACGGGAGGAGCGCCGAAATCAGTACGTGTACGTTGACGAGCGGGGCGCGGGGAGATTTGAAATTCAGATTTTCTCGCGTTTCCGCTTATTCCCGGTCGTTTCGCGAATCGCGCGTACTTTACGGCCATTATTATTATTATTCGGGTCCGCGGTCCCTTCGATTTTCCGTCGCCCGCTGGACGCCTAACCTCCTCGATCGTACGCTTCCGCTTGCTGAATCGTTACGAATCGATACCCGACGTCACCTAGCCGCCGGCGATGGGCCGACCGGGGTACGAATCGACAATTTTTCGAAATTGGCACGAAAATCGGCGTTTGTTCGCAACGTAAATTCCGTCCATAATATATATTTACGTATTCGCGTTGAACGCTCGAAATCGAATTCCGTTCGATTAAACGAATAACGTGGACTACCGTTATAGGATCGCGTAAAACACCGACGGGTTTTCGAATATCGGCGTCGGCGCCGTTTTTCTTCCCATCCCTTTAGACGAACGAACCGTATACCGTACCGAAACCGACAGTGACTTCGACGGCGATTCCAGAAAAATACGCCGTTCATTTTATATATACACACACACAACTTAAACGTCGGTAAATGTTTCGCTTACCCGTTATTTTCAAAAGTCGGCGAATGTTACGCGAATACTGTTATATTAGGTACACCGTTTTTCGTTAGTTCGTACGATCGAAAATGCCGTACTTGCCTCTACCGAACTTAATCGGGTACCGCCCGAATAATAACGCTATAGCGTCCGTAAATTCGAATCCGTCGACATTGTAACCGTGCGTAGAATAATCGTCGTCCGAAAATTATCGACAAAAAAAGGCGAGAAATTTCGTTTTTACTGTTCGGGAGCGTCGGAAACGTATAGAAACGTTACGGCGCGCGTAAAAGCCGTTACTTAATATTGAAGCGAACGCTTATTCGAGCGTCTTTACGTACGATTTGGCGTCGGTTCGCGAAAAATAAACGGCGGACGGGATAGGACCGACCGATGGAATTCGTTACGACGGACGGGTCGACTTTCGGATTTCGGGACGGAACGACATTGCGTTTTAATTAAATACGTTTCGGACCTCGACCTAACACTTTACCGGCGGTTAATAATATTACCGCGGTTTCGTAGACGCTTTGTCCGGCCCGTTGAAACGATCGTCCGGCGAACACTTGGCGGACGCTTTCGCGGTCACCCACGCCGAAACGTGGGCCCGACATAAGTCGAATTTTTAGGGAAAAAAAAAACCCTCGTCCGCCGACGTCGGTTTATTTTTTGATTTTTCGTCCGCGCGCGATTCGCCAAGTACCCGTGTTTGACCGTGTTTGGATATCATCAATCCGCTAATGGAAGTTTTGTTGACGATATGTCGACACCGTCACCGTACACGGCCGGGGTTGTCCATCGATCTTTGTTTTGACGCGCGCGCGGCCGTTACATCTAGTGGGCGATATTCGCGTACGCGTTTCCGAAATGTCGTCATTTCGTTCGCGTCGTGATTTATAAGGTCGTCGTAGGGACCAGAAAAAAAAAACAAACACCCGATCCGGTCGATTATCGCGTTGACGTTCCCCACAATGTTACGCGGCACTGATATATCTGTCCGATACCCGGTCGACGAAATGTCCGGTCGACGTTCTGAAAATCCGGCATCATCGGGTTCCAACGACGCGGAAAACGGCCCGAAAAACCTGTTTCGTGGTCAGGCTAACCTTTCGTGAAATCGGCAACCCACCCGGGGTAAACCTAACCTAACCACCAAACCGATCGGCCGACTTTTCCACCGTTCCTCGTCGAACCGCGCAAATTGGCCGCGACGTCACGGCGCTCCTTATCACAATGTAGTAGAAGTAGTAGTAGTACGAGTACGACGTGCGCGCACGGACGGCAAAACAATTCGAATGGACGTACGCGCGCGTTCGAAAAATACCGTTGTCGAAAAAATCGTTTTACTCGTTACGCTCTCGGAATCGAAAATGACGCGCGCGTACCCGTACGTTTCGTAACGGCTCGCCGGTCGATTGGTTTCGAGTTTAACGTGTACCGAAGAAAACGTATTTTTACGCGCGCGCGGTTCGCGATAAAATTACCGCAATGACACACACGTGCGAACTCGCGTAATTATAAAAGACGAAAACAAACTCGTCGAGACGGGAAATTCGATAACACGTTACCGGTGGGACGGTGCACCAGGTTGGGTTTGTGACGGAGGCGACGATGGACGTCGAAGTCGTGTAGGTGGTCGTCCCGGCCAATGGGAAAATTCCGAAATAATTGTTACCTATTACGTAATCGCGGACGTTCGTTTATTTTATGTTTTTATCCCTTAACGTACGTATATATATATATTTTTTTTTTAATTAATAAACAACGGCGACCCACTGCCCCGAAGTAATGTCCACCGAAGCAGTGGGTGTATTATCGATTTACAGAAGAAGAAAATGATTAAGTTAGGTAGGCCCCAAAAACGGGCGAAACGGCGGATATAATATTATCGTATAAATAACTGGGCGGGAGAGGATTTTCCGTGTGGGTAGACGCAACGATAACACGAACGAACGCGTGGGAACCGACGAATTCGCCGTTCGATCGAATTGGCCGCCACGACCATTTACCGACCGGACGTCGCCGGCGGCCGTCGCATTTCCGTTGTTACCCGAACCGCCGCCGTAATTTCGTCGACGTTTCGTTTATGGTACGACGAAAACTTAAAACGCTCGCCTACTCCGGTTCGAAAAAAAACAAAAAAACGAATCACCGGACAAAGCCGCCTAACCGTCTTACCGCCGGATCGCGTGTTCGGCAACGTTTCGTTATTACTCTTTCGAATAGAATAACGCGCGGCGTTTCATAGGGCCAAGTGTGCCCGACGACGGGACGAAATATTAACCGAACACGGAAATTCGTTCGACGAACGGTTTTCCGAATAGACGTTTTTCTCATCGACAAGTCGCTGCACGCGTCCGTGTCGCGTTTTCGTATTCGACCGTCGGCGCGCATCGGTCACGCGGTACGTAATACACACGAACGTCGTTCACCGTACAAAAAACTACCCAGTTAATTCACGTTCGCGAAATGAAACGAAAAATGAGAACCGTATTAACGATATATTAATATATATATATATATACCGTACGACGTAGTACGTGCCTATCGCGACGCCGGACACGTACGAAATAAACGACGAACGGCCGAATTGGATAAATATATTTGTATAAAGGCGCGGGCAAGACGTTATTTAGATAGTTACGGGGGAGAAAAAAACCGACGAATATTTTATACGAAAACGCGGTCGGCCGTACGCCACCGACGACGCGGAAAACTAAATAAATTGTTCGAAATGTACAGCGGAACAGAAGACGACGGATTTGTTGTACAGCCGAAAACTTTTCGTTTACGCCGGCGAATGGTTAGGTTATAAATACACCGACCTCACCGGCGGGCGGCGATCGCGTACGGCCCCAGTTTATTGTGGTACGTACCGTATTGGTCGCGTTCGTACGTTCGGGCCCGCCGCCGATCCAATTACTTGTTTTATTAGCGCCGAATAATTTTATCGACGTACGCGAATAAACAACTACGTGTACGTCGAAACGGATCGTTTTCCGAAAAGGTAATCGTTTTCCGCCGAATTCGGATTCTCTACGTTGAACGTGCCGGGGGAATTCGTATTTTTCCATAATCGTCGAGACGCCTACGTCGTATCCGCCGGTCATATGTATTCCGAGCGTGATTTCTTCGCGCGGCCGGTCCGTTCAAAATTCGCGTACCCGACGGCCGTAAAACGAAATACGTTTGCGTTTCGCCGCGAACGAAATTTCCGTTATTACGGATTCACCTCCCCCGGCCACACCGCCAATCGTACGTACAAGGGCGGCCTACTGGGAAATTTCCCGATACGTCGATCGGCCAGCGAAAGACGAGCGTGTTTTTTCTCTCTCTCTCTCTATATATATATATATATATATATATTCGTCTGACGAACGGGGGGAGGAGGAGGGAAAGGAACAAAATAACGAAAATTTCCAAAAGTCAATAACGCTCCCGCGGTGTTTTCTTTCTCTATACACATCGTCCGGTACGAAATTGTTTCCATCGCGTACACCACCGGTCCTGCAGGATTCGCTTTTTTGTTCATCGATTACGCGTACGAAGAACGTGTCGGATCGATTTCTCGCGTTTTTTTCGACAATCATTTGCCGACGACACGCGTCGGGCGTATATATATATACCACGACCGACGGCGCGTTAATCGTACCGACCTCGCCGTTAAACGTGAAAAATACGGTTAAACGACCGCGAACGCGTTTACGTTCGTTCCCGAATTGGCCTATTCGACCATAACCCCGGTGGTAACAACGGTTGCCCGCAGTTCGGTAGCCAATTTCGAGGAACTCGCGCGTGGAGGGGGGGGAGTACGTTATGTTTAGACGAATTCCGAATATTTCGATAAAATATACGGACACGCGGCGATGGGTCGAACGTACGAACGGATCTTCGGGATTTTCGCGACGGGAATAGCCGCTGGCCGGGTTGACAGTGGAAACGCGACCGGCCGTTGGTTCGTACCGCGAGGTTTCGTTATTTCAATTTTTTTTTTCGAACATCCTGGAAAGCGGACGAAAATCGCCGGCCAAGTGGGAGAATAACGACCGCGGTGGTGGGCGAGCATATATGATCGCGAGTGTCCGCGCTAAAAATACGCCGAAAATACGGAATTTCGGGAAAAATAGAGCGCCGACGGTTTCCTCCCTCTCGCCCGATTACATTTTATTTACGCGGCGACGTACAATAACGACGAGATTATTATTGGGAAATTATCGTCGTTATGACCGTCGGGTTAGCGAATTGGCGAAAATAAGTCCGCGCCACTACTACGCGCGAACATTAACAACGATTCGGGCGATTCGCCGACGGACGGATTAGTAATTAGTAGAAACGCGGACGAGTACTTTTTTAACGCGCGGTGTTCGCTACGCACGGCGGCCACGAACGGACGCCGTAAATTTATCATTATTCGTTTTCGTCCGAAACGTAAGCGTACCGCGATACACACACGCAACGTTCGGCCGGAGTGGAAAAATCGTCTCGGCCCGATTTGTGTTCGTATCCATCGCCGTGCGATCGATCGGCCGCGCAATTTCGGTAACGTAAAGGCCGCCCCG
>JAIPRN010000585.1:0-53844 GCA_025469175.1 Geopemphigus sp. TES_GeoC_2020
TATATCGCCGAGGAATTTTCCCATTTCCCCCCCTGGGTCCGCGTAATTTCATTGTTAACGGTCACCCACCACCATCGTCACATCGCAGTGCTGAAAAGGGCCGCAAATATAGCGCTCGCGCGCGACGAAAAACTTTCGTTACGGTTATTTAATATTTTTCTCTCGGTATAATTGTTTCGTCATTTTTTAACGGTCGTTTTCGAACAATATACGTTCGAGTTATTTACGAAAAACAGACGCAATCGACGCGTAAACGCTTACGGTTCCTGTTGGGAGGAAAAAAATCATATACTCGAAATCGACGTGTGTGTGTGTATATATATATATATATATAGAAATACTAATGGACGCCATGCCGCTTAGCCGTCCTGCGCTATATTATCTCCAGTTTCGCTTGTACGCATACGTAAACGTCATAAAACCCAAAGTCCTTTAAGTCATTTCACTACCAACACACATTTTCTCCGTATCGATTTTTGGGCGCTCCGAGAACGCCCTCTCTTTTTCTCACTCACTCACACATACACCCTAGGCTTTCTTTTTCCTTTTTTCTCTAGGAAGTTTATATGCATATGAATTATATACGCGCGGATTGTACAAAAGTCGCCATAAAACGGACGACGGGTGTCGATTCGCGACATTTTCGTTTATAAACATTTCGAAAACGAACGAACGGGTTAACGTTCCGAATTTTTAATTCACCGTACCGTAACTAGATATGGCCGCATTAACGTACACGGTTATATAACGAAGATTTTTATCTAGTTGGTAAAAAAAAAATGTACTTATTATTATTGTAATATGTTTAATCAAAGAGCGTAACCTTGGAGGTAAAAATTTGTATAAACGCGAATATTTGTTACGCCTTTTATACGTTTATGTGTATATACGCGGCGTCAAAAACGTGTTTATAAAATTACGAGTATACAGTTACTGTTGATAGCGGTAGCCGATAAGCGCGAGTGCGGAAATTGGAATTGTCGAAGCGCCCTTATTTTTGATTAAAACGACGACGTACGTATCCCGCGAATGCCGGCCGCTGTTAAGAACGTCGAGACGATTTCAATACCGCGGATACGCTCGAAAAATACGTAAGACACGATCGAAAACGGACAATTAACGTTCTACAAAGGAAACGTGCTCACGCCGAGAACGTGATTGTTTAAAAAACGGCTTTTACGACATTGTACAGTTATATACCGATATAGGTGTACACGTTACGGATTGTGGATAACCATAAAACGGTCGATCAGATAGTGAACACCGTGCCTGACTATTGACGACGAAAAAAAGATTTACAACACAAAAGGGGGAAAACATTTTCGTTCATACGGTCTCTCTCTCTCTCTCTCTCTAGCATTGTACTTAAATAATTCGAAACGGACAGAGGGAACATACGCGTATATGTTACGTTATTATGTACACTCATAATGGAAATCCCTATTGACTAACAGAAAGGGATCGTCCAATTTCGATCAGTTTTAGTATATTTTTTTTCTCGCTGTCAACAACTAATTCTGTATATATATATATATATACACACACAAATAAACATCCGCCTCGGTCCATATCACGAAAATAAAATTATACGAAACTCGGGTAACAAATATATCGAAATTCATAAAATCGCTATTAAAAGGCACCCGAAAAAGCCACGAATCCCAAATTGTCCCATGACGGTGAAATAAAATTATATACATCGAACTCTACGTTTATCGAATGATTATCGTATTCGACGATAATAATACGGAAAAATCGAACGTCTCTACCGTCCGTTGCACGGTCGCGATAGCCGTAATTGACGAGTATAATTATACAGTCTAAGGGGCCGTTGTTATTCTCGAAATGGAAAAACGTATAAAAGACGTTCAAAGAAAAACCCGTATCGTTATTTGCGTAAAACGCGATATCAATAGGATACGTGGATAAAATAAATGAAGCGTCCATCTCCCCGCGGTACGGTACGGATATACGGTGTCGGTATGTATACGACGGAGCGGTGAATTATACGACGGCGATAGCGGCGAAACAATAGCGCGGTAGTAGTACTTAACAAAATTGGGACGGGTTTTTTACGTTCGGACGAGGTGTGTGTGTGTGTGTGTGAACGGGGGCGAGGGGCGAGTGCGGTGTTTTGGCTCGAGCACGCATATGGGTCGGAGCGTGGCGCGTGCATTTCCTGACCGTGGAAAAAAAACAAACGCATCACGCGCGAGATAAAAAAAAATACCGATTTCTCTTACGCGCGCGGGTACTGCTGTCGGTTTCGGTCGCGTAAAAGGAAACAAAAACCGAACGAGAGGGAAACCGCCATTATTATTCGCGTGAATCGCGCGCGCGCGGTTGTGGGTGACGACGACGTTTCGTACGTTTCCGTCCCGTAATCGTTTACGCGAAGATCCGTTTCGTTTATAATTCGTACGTTTCCCTCCCTCCTCCTCCTCCTCCTCCCCCCCGCCACGGTGCCACGGCGAATGTACGTAGACGCGGCGACCTAATTATCGCCGACGGACGCGGTCCTATTATACGCGCGTTGTATGTGTGTGTGTGTGTGTGTGTGTGTGTGTGTGTATACTTCTCGTCCGCGGAGAACGTAAATATACGCGGCGCGTATTACGCGCGAATATACACAGGCACAGGTACACAGTACGCACAAATATCGTCGTTATTATTACGGTGAAAACGACCGCGGCGGCGACCGGTACACCTTGACACGGGCGCGCGCTGTACCGGCCGCTCTCGTTCGGTGTACGGACCGCGCACGGTAGTTAGGAAACTACTCGGCCCGTGGAGGCCAGGAAGTCGCGCGCGATTATGACATCGTCGGAACGATAAAAAACCGCGAGCGTCGCCGACGGACATTCACCGGAAAGAGATCGTGCCGCGCGAACAAAAAGAATATTTTTTCGAGGCGGGGCTCGGACGTTCCCGTAGCGGCGGCGGCCTACGTTCGCCAACGTTTTGCCCGTCCAATTCGACTCGCCGATCCCTTTTTCGCGTCCACCGGACGTGGTTTGGGGCCGGTATCGCGTAATCGTGACGAACACACGCGCGCGTATTTTAGCGAAAAAACAACGCGTATTTAGAAGTAAAATCGCGAAGCAAAATGATAACTTGTTTTTATTTGCAGTAACTTGTTGCGCCGTCGCCGTAGAATATCTCGTCAATCACGACGTGTTACGGAAAAGTCGGGAAAAAAATCGCGAGAACGACCGGTGGGGGGGGAAACGTTGTATCGTTACCGTTTATTTGGAACCGGTAGTTGAGGGGGGGAAACGAAAATCAACCCGCGTACGTTTCCCCGGTCGAATTAAAAACAAACGGCGATCGACGGCCCGATTTATTGTCGTCGAATCTTCCCCCTCCCATTCGAACGCGAGTTTTTTACGGTTCCAACGAAAAACGTACGTGACGCGCTGGACGGGACACGACATGGAAACGATTACAATCAATTAACATTTTCACCTTAGTCCTTGACATTTGAATAAATATTGATTCGCGGCGGCGGTTTTATTTATCGTTCCGATTCGTGGTTATTTATAGTTCTGGACGGCCGATACGATTTCCCCCGGTCCGCCATAGTTCTCGTCAACCGATACGCGCGTCGGGGCCAATTGTATTTTCCGGTCGATACACGCCTTGTGGTGGCCCAAATACGACGAACGAACCGGAATTTCGGATACTCTTACCACCGTTCGGAGCGGACAGGACGACGAAGACGTACAAACGAATTTACCGTCGTTCCGGGATGGGGGCGTATGGCACCGGAATCGGTTCGATTCGCGCGAATTCGTTCTTTATTATTTCCTCGGGCCGTCGACGGTTTTTTCGGCAATACCGATCATACGACGGACCCGCGTCGTATATTCGTAATTAATAATTTTATACGCATATAGGATTTAGATCGCCGTGCACGCGTACGTCCGCGTGGATATTCCTCTTGTTTGCACGGCGCACGCGCGATAACGAATTCTGTTCACGCATTCTCGGTCCGTCGCGGAACAAGGTCCGCCGCGAGTTCACCGTTGCGTTACAGCAGCGCGCGCGCGAACGACGGCGTTTATTATTCCCTTCGTACACGCCGATCGTGGCGAATATTGTAAACCCGCGCGCGTACGGAATTCGTTTAGTCGATCCGTGGACGACGATTTCCAGCCGCCCGTGGCTCCGCGGCCAAACGAATCGTCCCTGAAACGACGGCGATCTTTGTGTGTATATACTTATATACGCTTTAAATACACCGGTGTTCCGTCGTCATTACGCGCGTATAGATCGAAAGTAATTTAGCTAAAAAAGCTATTTAAAGGTCGACGACGCGGGCGCGGATTGTTTCCCTAACTCGAATCGTTACCGGAATAATTAGTGAACGCGCGGAAAACGAGAACGAGCGTGTATCGCGAGATCCGTCGTCGAACAAAACGCGCGTGCGCGTTTTACGCGAAAGTATAACGGCGTTATGCGCCCGAAATGACGAAATAAAAGCTGTCGAAATAGCGCCGCGAAGGCTATTCGCGTGTCTTGACCGGGTTTGCGGCGAAACTAAAAAAAGAAAAAACTAACCGACGCATACGACCGGTCCGCGTTCGCGCAATATCCGACGCGCCGGCCGTAGGCAAAATTGTGTTTCGCGATGTCGTGCCGCCGCCATATACTCGTTTATATGCGTGCGTGTGTATTGTCGGCGGTTCCGTCACGAGATTTGTCGTATTATTTTATTATCGCTAACGCGCGGGCGCCCGATTTACAAACTCGTAAACCACGACTCGCCGTTTATTGTTATTATTTTCGCGAAATCCGTGTAGTAGTAGCCGCGGTCCTCTTTTATCTCGATCGTTGGCTTTGTGTTGCGGCGAACACGACGCACGACCGACACGCGTTACATTTATTACGGTTGTGTTATTGAGCGTTGGTTCACCTTGTACCGTACGAACGCCGCCTATATCTTCGGCGGTCCGAAAACGAGAGGAGAGATTATAAACGGCTCACGAAATGCGCGCGCGCGCGTGCGTAATTATGACGACAGCACGACGATTTGCCAACGTCTTAAAAGTGAACGTTATACGCGCGATTTTATTATAATAATTCGCCGCGGACGTTGTGACGATTTACACGTCCGTTTCGTTCCCATTCGAAATTCGTCGGTTGTTGTTTTCTTTTCGAAAAAAGGACGCGCGAACGTAGTAGGAAGACAATTACGTTGCGCAAATTGACCGTGACACGTATAATTGTTTCTAGTAGAGCGTACAACGATAATAAGACGATAATAGGTGTTTTCCGAAATTCGCCGAGCGCGAGTAACGAGAGCGAAACGATTCTGTAACCAAAGGTCGTGGTGCGAGGTGCAGAGGTGACCGGGCGCGTAATTACCGCTGGTTTTTCTTTACGCGTGGATCACACGCACACACGTACACATTATCGGTAGACGATGTACACATCAGCAGCCAGGGACAAATAGTGAGACCGAGAGAGAGAGAGGTAAGACTCGATGAAAGGTTGCGGTCATCGACGTCTCGTGCCCGTTTACGTGTAAAATAATAATTATCGTTCGACCGGTGTGGGAGGCAGGTAATGTCGCGCTGTATACGGAATTGGTGTCAGCGACAGTTACGCGATAATATCGCCGACAACGGAGCGAGCGCGCGTATATAAATATATATATATATATACAGGGTCGCCGGAATCCGTTCCCGAGGATTTCTATGGATTTTCCGCCCGTTTTCCAACGCCGTTTCCGTAATACGATATGCGAAAACCTCGACTAGTTACGGTTTCATTTTTTTTTTAAAATTATATATATAACGTACACATAGGGTTATGTGTTGGCGACGCGAGCGGTATTTTCGTAATCGTCGATCGGAGAATTACCGCACGCCGGGTGACGTATAATAAAACTTGACCGAGTTCCCAGTTAGCTTTTAAGAAAGCGCGACGATATTCGACCGCGCGCCAATTCCCGCGTACGTAGAACTCCGAGCGAACTTTCGTTAAGACGGCGGCGCGTTTAATAAATTAGGCGATATTGGTTAGCGTAGGTACGCGCGTGGTCGTCACGCGGTAAATCGCGAACGAATTGGAACTTCTGGCCGTGTACGTACGCGTGGCCGGGTGTAAATTCGTTACACGCCCGCGGCCCGCGGATGGTCACGGCGCGGTAAACTAAGGCCGCGCGTAGAAATCGGGTGACGAGGATGGGGTTAGGTACGGAACGGCACGTTCGGTGGCGCCGTCGTTGTGTCGCCGCCGCGTTCGGTGGCGCGTAAATTGCCCGCGCGGAATACGATAATAACGCAAAACCGGAGCGGGCAACGGAAATTCGGTGACGACGCCCGGGGACGGTAGGTAAATGTTGAACACGCCGACGGGGTACATTTTAATCGCGATTAATAGCCGCGCGTTGTCGGCCGTTGGTACGGAGAGGACGCGGCCGCTCGGAGTGGCGACAAACGTACGTATCACCCTGTATATACGGACAAAGACAACCGCGTGTGTACCATTGTGTAACCATATAGACGCGCGTGCGCGCGCGCGTTTTTAAAATACGCCAGACGGCGTGCGAATATCCGTTCCGCTTGCGTATACGCGCGGCGGCGGCGGCGTCGGCGGCGACGACGTTATAAAAGTGAAAGTATACCGCGACGACGGTTTAGGTTCGGACGTGAGCAGAGTCGTAGTCGTGTGTAGCTTTTTTCGCTAGTGTACTTAAGTATGCCAAGGTTTACGCCATACACAACGCAGCACGGCGCGAACGGACAGATACCTATCGCGCGTATATATATATATATATAATGATAATGATAATAATAATAATAACAACAAAGTGGTAATGTATTCGATATATATATATATAGTAAATACGCCAACGCTCCGATTGTAAATCGACGAGTGTACAACGTTATATAGCAATCCCTATCCGGACATCTGAACACGTGAGATATAGAAATGCGCCACGTGTCGTACATGTTCGTGTGTGTTTGTATTATTATTACGGTACGCCTCGTTCGTTGACAAAATGACGAGCGTAGAGTAATAAAAAAAAATTTCGTACGTTACGTTTTTACGACATTGATAATTAGCGCATTCACGAACGCCGTCGTATAATATTGCCCGTTACGATCGGGTTTCGATATATATACGCGTGCATGCGTGTATTAGATATACGTGACGATGCCCGAGACGGAATATTCGTAACGTCGTAATTGATTACGATTAATACGTACGTGGTGGCCCACCGTAAACGTATTTCGTATTGTTCGACTACTCTAGTGTCTCTTAAGTAAATAAAAAGTTAAAACGAACTCGGAATAATACTACGCGCGGCGTTCGGGAAAATGTCCGCCACGGTTTCGTCGTCACGTTCGTTCGTTTTAACTTATCGTCGTAAGATCATCCAATCATCAAACTCGGCCGTTGTCGCTCGTTTCAATCGATTTCCGTACAAACGCGATCGTCGGATTAGTGGGGTCGTTCAATAATACCGGGAAAGCTCGAGCTATGACGCGTGTTCATCGTGACGAAAAACTTCGAATTTCGTTTGAACGGTTCCCGAGTTTGCGAAATTTACTTTTTTAACGGGTCGGCAATTCCGCCGGTATTTTCCACAAATTCTTCTGCGGACGATTCGGCGCCAGTATCGACTTCCGTAAGTCGGACGCGTCATTGGTAACACGAACGTTCGCCGGTAAGGTTTTTCGATAGAAACGAATAAATTCGCGGTCGCGGTACTTTTCATTTACGAAACGAAATCGAACGAACGAATCATTTGTGCGCTCGTTATTTTTCATCTCCCGCATATTTTTTCCCTCGAAAGAGGAATCTTTATAAACGACGATTGAACGTTTATTAAAATATCCACCCATATTAATCGATCAAGCTTAACAAAACATAACGATTAAACATAATACGAAACGAGACTAATATAAAATCTATATTTGTATAGTTTCTCGTAGTCGTATAAAGTTTAAAGAATTAATCGAACTAACGTGGTACAGCCCTTTAAATCACGTCATACTCCGTCATTGAAATTCTTATATATATATATGTAACGGTTATTATAACTTAGCGTCGTTATACACGTTTTGAATATCGATCGCTTTTTAAACAGTTTCTGAACTGTATTAGAGTAAAAATGTGTGTGTATGACGTACGTATATATATATATATATAGAGACGGGCGATTTTTAATCGGGAAAATAACGAGCAAGAGAGTGGTCGACGAGTTTATACGCGTTCGTAAGGTATACACGCGGCAGCGGTCTCCGCCGCGAAGTATTATAACGATTTAATTTTACCACGAGGAAAATGTCGCGCGACTCGTGAAAGTTTGTTCGTAAAATCAATAATACACGGGGAACGAGTAATATATTATTTCGTTCCGTGTCCCGCGGGCCGTCCAGTGCGCGCGAATTGGACTTTCCGCTGGACACGTAGTCCGTGTCTTTTTACGTACGCCCGTGTCGTCGAGTGACACTACCGCCGCAATTGAATGGCGGAGCGAAAACCGTCGCCACACTCCGGGACGTTAATAATAGTAAAACGGCGATCTGTACTCGCGTTATTATTGACCTAATTAAAATACGACAAAAGTGAATTTAGGAATTAGGATTTTCCACGTTTAGGATTTTTTCCAATCGAACATTAAGTAACGAGTCCGTATCGTAAATCGTAAGCGTTTGGTCGATAAATGTCGCGCGCTTTTTCGTTTTCTAATCGGTAGTATCTCGCGTAATAGCAGAAATAATAGGATACGAACCGGATACCGCTCGGAATCCGCGACGATTCCACTCGGACGTATGCGACTATTATACACTTGATGATGATGTGGCGGAGAGGGGTGGGACTCGACACGGACTATAGCGATTGGGTAGTTTCGGTTTCGGGACATAGTATGAACTATGTACGGTCGTCGCGTATCGATCGAACCGTTCGGCGATAGCGCGTACGTCTCACGTTCTGGGAGGGAGCTAGGGGGGGTGTAAAGATTTTTTATCGGTTTTCGCGAACAGAATGTTTTTGATCGCGTGTTCCCGGATCCCGACGAGCCGATTAACGTGAATAGAAAACGAGAACCGAATTCGCGCCGACGAACGAAATTAAATTATTAACACCATCGACGCGGTCGATACCACGGGGAGTACAATACTATATTCTGAATAAAACCTATATATATATATAGACTATACAGCGTATGACAAACATTCTGATAGGAAATAATTTCCGACATTATATATACGTTCATACTCGGACTCTGATATAATATTATTTATGTATACGTGTGTGACAGTTGTCGAGAACGACAATGGTTTACTGAACTCCAGCACCGCCGCGACGCAATTATTTAAGTCGTAAGCGTTCGGTTTTCTTTTGCGTATCGAACTCGGAAACGTTCGAAAAAAATCTCTCGTATTAGCGCACCGGCCGGGGTTGGAAACATTTTCCTGCGTGTTCGTACGTGAAAACGACGGTTCAATTCGTCACCGTGGTAGTCTATACACGACACACACGACCGTGTCACATCCCACGATCCGGTCGATTATTTACCCAGTTAAGTGGCGGTGGTGGTGGTGGTGGTGGGGGCCTGTTTTTGTATTTTTCAACACGCGCACTAATTTTAAGGCCGAGACCTAATTACTATACGACAAAAGCGTACGATATTTTAGTTTAGTAAGAATCGATAAACAACTCGCCGATAACGGAGCGGCGTATAATATTAATACGGAGATATTTAGTTTCGAAATTCAATACCTGTTTTATATTCTCGCGTTTCCGGCGTTATAAATTCGACCGGAGTCCCGTCTAAAATAATAAAATGTTTTATATATTACACGCGCGCGTCAATATACATGTATATATGTGTGTGTGTGTGTGTGTGTGTAATAACGTGGGATCAAAATCTAAATTAGCCGAGCAAAAAATGTATTTAAAATCGTAATAGTAATTGTGTGTTTTAACGATATTTAAATCTGGCGAGCTGGTTTTCTACCATTAATAATTATCTACGAATTATGTATAATTCACGGAACTATTTATCGATAATACGTCGAATAACCATTTTAGTTTACACTCGATTGTTCGTATACGGCGCGCATTACGGATCACGTTGTTCTTACTGAATCGTAATTCGTTAATTTCCATGTACGTACAGATGATAATAAGTTATCGAAAAATATTTGTATACACGTACGGAAATTAGAAAAATATTGTACGCACGACCTGTTACTCTATCGCGATCTTTTGTACGTTATAATATTTGCCCCGACGTTAAGTAATATTCGAGTCGACGTAATTGCGCGGACGGACGTCTTCGATACGATCGTTTATACACGCGTTATGATTTAGCGTTTTAAATTCGATTT
Source organism: Geopemphigus sp. TES_GeoC_2020 (assembly GCA_025469175.1). Taxonomy (NCBI): domain Eukaryota; kingdom Metazoa; phylum Arthropoda; class Insecta; order Hemiptera; family Aphididae; genus Geopemphigus; species Geopemphigus sp. TES_GeoC_2020. Next base: position 10,353 of record JAIPRN010000585.1, read on the forward strand.
CCAATGACGTACGTTCGTGACAAACAACGTTAGTAATTAGTTTTGTCAATGGCCGTGTGCATTGTTAGTACCCATTGAAGAAGCGACCGCGACTAATAATTAAATAAAAGCAATAACGCTTCGGTCGTTTTAATTAAAAAGAATATAATCGATTTAAACAAGTATACGTATAAACATTTTTTTCCATATAAATCCGCAAAACGTCGATTCGTTTTTATAAATGTCTTTAGTTTTAAATTTTTTTTAAAACAAATACGGATAAAATATCACGAGTAAATAACAATAATATTTACGAAACGCTAATGTTTTACGAAAGATTTTTTTTTCGAAATTCCGGGCAAAAGTTTTTACGTAAATAATTAAAACTTTTTATTATATAAAATTTAAAACTATTTTGGTACTCTCTTTATATATATATACGTATCTTATATAATACATTTATATTCGTGTTACTGTTCGTATACTCTTATTCGGCGTACGTCTAACAATTAATTTATAATTTTTCGACTAGATTAAAACATAAACGACGATATTGTCCAAGTACGATATACATATATAGTATGCAAAATCAATAAGCGTATATACGTGTAACGTATAAAAAAATTGGTAAACGTTTTAATCGCAGACACGTAGTAAAACGCGATATTACACGACGACACTACAAGCGTGAAGAACACCGAAACCCAATGAAGTCGTACATAAAGACGTATAAAAAAATTATATCCTAAACGTAACCCCAATAAACGACGAACAATTCCTGTTTGTTTTATTCGCTACAGGAACCGGTTGGCGAATCACGAAATAATGGCGCAACGTTCCGACTAGAAAAAGAACCGTATAATACGGACGAGTAGGAAACAAAATCGCGTAATTTCAACGCGCCTGATTTAAATTTTATACGACGAACGATTAATAAACAACCGTGTACGCGTGTATTTTGTATGTAGGAAGTTATTATTCAAAACGAACCGACTCCACTCGACAATAGTAAACCCGGAAAAGCCGACTAATATTTGTACGATTTTCAAGTTCGTTTAAATAATAGACGCGAATTCAATTAAGTCGACCGTTACTTATACGCGAGTACAATTGTAGCTTTCAACTCGTTAAAAACGTTCGGTCTCGCGTATTTCTACGTACGCGTAGAACGCGTACGATTATAGCGTTCGAATTTTGTTTTTGATTTTCAAAGCGCGCTAGTCAAAAGTACACATACGCCCGATTGTTATATAAATATAAAAAAAAAAAAAAAAATACAATACAAACGCCGGTACTTTATATAAGCCGATTTTACAGATTTATTCGCCGCAGGTCCGTAAACACGGCGTTTGATTTTTTGGTATCGTAATTTTTTTTTGACACACGCACGTTTATATATTTCAAAGCCGAGCGTACGAAACCCGTAAGTTGGTCGAATAATCTGTATATATATATATATATATATATAAGCGCGTGTGTGTATACGCTCGCGAAAAAGCCATTATACACACTATATCGACGGCGAAATACCGCCGGACGGACGAAGTACGTTGTACAGTATTAGCTGAAAGAAAAATAACGAGAAACTACGAAACATGTTTTTGACACGGAGGTCTTGGGCGTTGCTTTTCGACGCGAAATGTTTTGAAAACGTTACCGTACCGGGCTCTAGAAATCGCCGAAGGGCTCCTTTTGCTTTAAGTACAGACGCGCGGGCCACTCGGCCCCGTTTGAAAATCCGCCGCGATCGAAACGCGACGTGACACAGTTTCGCCGAACTCGTTTACAGACCGGGCGCTTACGGGACACGGATGCCACGGCGGCGGCGGCGGCGGTAGCAACAGCCGTGCGAAAGTTGTACGCGTGGCCAACGAAACGACCGATCGGATTTACGCTTCGCGAGATGTAACGGCACGGCCACGAAATACGTTCCCACGGCGTGTCCGTCGCGTCCCTCAACATTCGGACCAAATTCAAATTGTTTGTCACGGTTTACTCTTATGCACCAATTCGTACGCGTATAATATTGTCGAAACCTACTACGCGACGTCCACGAACACGCCAATCCGCCGTCATATATTTGTCGAACGTAACGCGCGTACTCCGCCACATTTCGGGATAAAACTATACGACTTATACTGTGGCCGCTGGTGTTCTTACGAGGATTTAAGGGGAGGATGGGGAGGCGAGGGAAATCTTCGTAAATTTTATATTTACGCGATATCTATGCGACTACGTGCGCGTATTTATTTACGGCTCGCGAATATATACGCGCGAGTGTTGATACCATTTCTAGGGATAGCAATGAACAGGGCACGTTTTAGACTTTTGAATATCTGGGGATAAAGAAGATTTTAGGGCTCTCGAAAATATTACTTATTCCGTGACAAATGTTTGCCGACTCTCGATTGTACGCGCGAGGTGCTTTCCAACGTAGCATATACATTTGGCGATTTGTTCGCGACCCTGACATAAATTATTCAATTATTTCGTCTTCGAAATGTAATTGTGTACACACACACACACACACATATATATATATTATTATAACGTGTTTTAAAAAAAAAATAAATATTCCTATTACAATTTTTCCTACCAAAATATCCACCGAAAGCCAAAAATATACTTATTTTTATTTTTACTATCGAATGGTTTGGGACAGATGTCACTCTTAACGCTTTTCGTTAAATTCAGCTCCGGGAAAGAAAAACTAAAATATTTTTTTTATAAAAATAAACGATCGAACACACTTATAAAAAATATATTTGTATCCGTATTGCGTATGTAGTAGTAGTAGTAGTAGTAGTAGTAGTAGTAGTAGTAGTAGTAGTAGTAATAGTAGGAGTATTAATAATAGTAGTAGTATAACAGAGGTAATATACATAACCCGTTAAAATTGCGTTAAATTAATATTCGATTTGAGTACTTATATTTTGAGAAGTTTATCGGGATGATCTGATATTTCGTCGACACGATCCGTCGTGAAGAAGAAAGGAAAATCTAATCCGGCAGTGTTCGAACAACGAACGCGTTCAGGGTCGGTGGACGGGCTGGGGTGGACCAGGCGCGGTAAAGGAGGAGGAGAAGTAGAAGAAAGATGCTGCAGGGCTGAGATGTACCGGCGGCAGTGGTGGCGGCGACGGGTGAATACGCCGGGACGGTCGGGCGTGTAGACCGGTCGCGCCGGGCACGTGCTCGTGCAAATCGCGAAGGGATATGACGACGGGTCGCGAAATGGGTCAAAGCAGACGGGCGTAGGGTATACGCTCGCGCTCGTACGTGATGTATATATATATATATAATGTAAGTACACAGACGAACGACCGGCATGGCGCCCGGCAATTATATCGACGTTCCCCGAGATTCAAGGTCGTTCCCCGTCCCTTTCACCGTCCACGCCAACGTAACCGCGGGCGGAGAGCTGGTCGTATAAGTGTTCATCGCTCGCGCGTTACCATGGTAATGGTTAGACGTATAGCGGCGCGTGCTCGCGTTCACTCTCTCATTCTCTCTCTCACACACACATACGCACACACACACACACACATACACACACTTTCTCTCTAACTCCGCGCGGAGTCAACCCTTTTATTCGTAAGCTTTCGTTCGGCAAAGGATTCTATATAATATCGTTGTTGCCATCGATGTTCCACGCTTTCGCTTTTTTCCTCCCTAACGCTCCACTTCATCCGATCCGCACCGTTCGACATCCGTTCCGCTCACTAAACACACCTCATAATTAGTTCTACACACCGACAACCGCTGTACGTAACTCGATTTTTACCGCCGAATAAAGGATATATAATAATAATAACAACAACGTACGAATACCGTCAAAACGCGTTCAACAAAGTGTACACGTACAGAATTCGGGCGAAAAATCCGAATTTTCCGCCGCAAAAGAATATCGGAACGAAAACGTTTACCGCGCGTAAATTAACCGTTTACGAATTGACGTCGAACATTTCCCCCCCGGTTTTCGTTTTGTCCGAAACACGTCACGCGTATGGTGCAGTCCCGTTCTCTGACTATGGTCCACCAACATTCCTGTGTAACGGGATCGTAAAAGCCACGTAATCGTTCTCCATTACACGGCGACCTCGTCGTTGTGACCGGCACGGGACTAGACGCAACATGGCGGTGAAACGGTTCCGCGAGCCCGACTCGTTTTCGTTCAAAATTATATCGGGCCGAGTGTTTAGGGTAAAATCTACGGACGTCGCGAGTTGCAGAAACAGGATCGTGACATTTTCGAATTGCAATTTGCAACCCGTGACTAATGGAACTACACTTTTGTTTTTGCAGGAAGAACGCGTTACGTATCTATTCACCGATCCAAACGATTTCTAGACGGCGAGTGTACCGTGCAAGCGTAATTACCAAACGTTGAAGGTCGCCATCGTTACGAAAATTCCCATTTTCTGTTATAATAATATACGCGTGTCCGAGTATATGTATATATGATACAGTTTCAGGTATATGCGAACGAAATGGAATCGAAAAATTTAAACGAGACAATTATCAACGGGAACAACGGAAAATAAATAAAAATTCGACCGGGTTCGACGAACATTTCGCGACGGATAAACGACATTTCGGTATATTTGTCCGACGTAAATAGTTCGACGTTCGAATAACGCGCGCCGTACGTATACGACGTCGGTTATACCGAATAACCCGTAAAACGAAACGAATACACGCGAACCGTACAACGACGGGCGCACACTTATAGGCGTGTACGCGCATTCGTCGCGTTGTGATCTTTAAGCGCGCGTAACGAAGAACTACGGTTATAGTGCGTAATGCGCAAAGCGTTCGCATTTTCACGAAATATCAGTCCATTAACGCGACGATATACGCGTTATATATTCATAAGCGAATAGCAGAGACGCGTAATTACTCGGTAACTTTTACACGTAAGTTCGTTAATTCGGTATACGTAATGAAGCAACGAGATTTTCGAACTTTCACCGTATATAACGCGCTTACATATATACGCGCGGAATACCAAATAGTTTTTTAATACATCGCGGCAGAAACGGGTCGATCGGATTTTCAAAAAAATTCGGCGTTCGTTATTTGGTTTACGCGAAAAAGCGTTAAAAATAACGACATGATTCCGAAAAAAGCCGTACATATATATATATATATATATATATATAAGCTATAATGTCTGGTGTAGCGCATTATTAAACGCTAAAAACGTATACGAAAACACTTTGGCAATTTTTTCCAAAAAATTTTTGAACCAAACGCGATCGAACATCGGCCGTATAGTTTAAATGTCCATTCGCCGGGTTTGCGTGCCGTTCTCTCGGCAACCACCGATCACGGATGTCATTCCGATCCGCGGACAGGGTGTTTCGCGTGGACATTTTAAGCGTCGCGGATATTTACGGCGGAACAAAGAATCGTCGGAGAGGTGACTTGGCGTGCGCCGGCGTTTTCTTTTTCGTAGTCCAGAGCGCGCGTGTTCGCGCCGTCCGCGCTAATTACGTTACGCGAACCGAGCGCGGCAAATTATTTTATCGTAGCGAATATTCGACGTTTACAACGTACCCCGCGCGTTTCGATTTTTTCCACAAACGGATTATACAAAGTATACCTCCTAATGCGTAGTCGCCGACGCGTAAAAGTTATATAATCGCCGTAGGTCGGCCACGCTTCTTCGGCTAATCGATAACGGATTGTCATCACATTATCGAGCGGAGAATCGATAAAGGAACCACGCGAGCGATTTAAATGTTCCGAGACAATGACGAAATTATCGAATATTTTTACGAATTGTTTTCGCGAAGTTGTTCCGAGTAGCTTCCCGAGCGGGGCGCTCCGTCGCGTTATCGTTAAATATACTTTCGGCCAAAGAGAAACAACGGTGGGGGAGTACTCGGTCTCATACCGGACGCGCGACGACAACGGGTACACCCATTTCCAATTTACGGGCCTCCGCGACCGTTTTTGTCCAAAATTCGTCATATTCGTGTAATTCGGCTCGGCGATTCGCGTAAATTCCCGGGATCGTAAATCTCGAAAAACCGCGCGGCACGTCGGGCTACGTAATCAAAACGGGTACGCCGTTTTCTTCTATGATCTCTCTCACCCCTCCCGCACCCCCCGACGACGCGGCGAAACGATCGCCGTATACGCTACGTAATTAATACCACTGGCCTTTGCGTCGCAATTCGTAAAACCGCAATCGTTATTCGATTATCACCTCTGTTACGCGTATTATAATATTAATAAATCAATCCGCGTCCGATTACTGTAAACGATAAAACTGAGCGCTATTTTATCACGAATTCGATAAAATTAAGCAGAACAATATCGCGTACGTACACGAAATAAATAACAAAAATAAAGCGAAAGATTTTTAATTCGGACGAAGCCGAGCAATTGAGCTAATACGAATATATATATATATATTTTAATTTCCGTCCTGATTATTTCGATAGGATTCGGTGGAAAATATCGATAATCGAATTTCCCGTAGTTATAATATCCACGTATAATAAATTCAAATTTGCTCGCGTAACAATATATAAATCGAACGACATTAATACTGGCGAATAGAGGTACTAAATTAGTCGCGTAATTGTGAAACGGTGAAACGGTTACGTATATTTTTATAAAGTTTTGTTTGAGGTACAAAGTAAATGGGAATGTTATATAAAAGCTCGTAGCCGCTATATGCATACGCCAAAAGAACACAATATACGTACGTTTTTATATTTTTGGTCTCCGTTATTGCGTGTAAAACTGAAGATATTCTTTTTCCGCGAACTTTATGAAAAAAAACGCGGGGGTTTTTCGATTAGTTGGGTATGGATTTTTCGTACGCAACGAACTTCTGAAATGCCCGCGAACGCGGGATAAAAATATTACGAAGGTCAAAACTACGGGATTTTTACTGTCCGAATATAACGTATTCTCCCAAGACCGAAACACGGTTTTCGGTACGTAGTGATGTATACATGTGCGTATTACGTTCCCGACTTCTTTAAAATAGTGAAAATAAAACACAAAATATTACGAGCGAGCGAATACATAATTATTATTACGAACGGAATCTCGCTCTTGTAAAGCTTTTATTTTAAGGTTATACGGATATTTTAGATCGCTCGAGTTAACGATACAAACGATTATTCATTTTCTACGCGACCGCGCATAAAAAACGGAATAAAACGCGGCGCGCGATTCGGGCGATAAATATTACGAAATTGGCGCCGGAAAACTAAATCGATTTTTCGAAATATATATATATATATATATATGTATTAATAATCGTAATAAAATAGAAACGGGGTTTTGTGCCCAGTTAAGACGAGCGTATTCAACAAATAGGCAAGTTAGCTTCGCCGGAGAACAGTAGTGTACAATATCCCACGCGAGTCTTAAATTACGTCAAGTCTACCAAAGATTTTCTGCTATTTGATAACGCGAGTGCCGCGTTATTACTGCATTCCGGGAAAACAGACCTCACCCACCCCTCCACCGACGCGCCTACTGTCTTTTAATGAAGCCTGGTCGTATCCTAATATAAACATAACACGCTCGACTTAACAGCAAAGCTCATCTCCTCGATATCGTTACAATCTATCTTATACAACCGTACGATTAATCGTTCGAAAACATTCTCGTTGGGAATACCGCGCGTTTCTATTTAGTTTATTTATGCCGTTATTACAATGACTTTTAAAATCCGTTCGAAATTTCCAACGGCGTAAATTTCATACGGTACCGTCGTTGTTTTTTCAATAATATCAAATTATATATTCGAATCGTACACCAACGGGGAGGTATTACATTTCGGAACCATTATTTCGCGTCTCGAGGGTAGTGTTCGAGAAATATCGATTTATAATTGTCGTCATTTATTTACAATAATATAAGAATATTAACCGTTCGGCCAAAAGTGGTTTTATTAGCGGAACGTTAGTTTTAAACGATTTAATACGCGAGAGAAAACCTCCTCTGTACGGTTTTAGGTAGTAAAAATGTATAACACGGTTACCCGATAAATATTTTTTGAAAACTAAAGCGGCTATCAATTTATTTATCATTATAGGTTCCATTTGCAAAGATTAAATCAACGAAATATTACCAACATAAGTATTACATGTATATACGTATTTATTGAATAAAGAATTAAAGATCAATATTCCGCGATATATATATATATAAGTTTCGTACTGACGCGTTTTGAAAATACGCGTTATATACCTACTATATTATCCCAGTTTCATTTTGCCTTTTATTTCAAAAGTAAAAAAAAGGAGCAAAAAACGGAAAAGTACGAGATGGTTAAAAAGTGAAAGGATCGGTATTGACATTAAGGAAACTCATCCTGGGCTGTCGCTATATAGAATGGTGCTTGGAATTGTCGTCATGACGACGAAAACCGGCGGCACGGTCCCGAAAATAAAAGAATCCCGAACTACCCGAAGCAGCCCGAGGTGATTGCACTCAGGTATAATATTATAATAATGATGGCGATGACGATGATGATGACGATATATTCATGAGAGGCCTTGACCCTGAGCGTGCGCTTTCGTTTATACGATAGGAGAATTGATCTCTATAAAGTTCCTCGGTTCCCGAGAAAACCGTCACCCGCGAACCGTATATATATCTGTTATACCCAACAGCTGGCCGACCCGGGTTGATTGACTTAGACTTTTTTTCATCATTTTATTCGCGCACGCGACTAACGAATACCGGGGGGGGGGGCTCGAAAGTTTGATTTAATTAAATATTTGATTTCGCGTCCTTTCTTCTTTTCAAATTTCAGTTAATTAAAATCCCCGTCTTAATGTATTATTCAGCCGTCCGTTTCGGTATCATCAATTAATGACAACCGGATAGTCACTTTCGTCCACTACACGCGAATGACATTGTCGGGCGATAATATGCCCGCGTTTTATTCGTCGGTCGGCGTGTCCATATTAGCCTATTGGCGGAAAACGAAAAACCGTGCGCGCGAAATTCGCATTCGAATTTTAAACGCGTTTTGCGATCCGTTTCGGATGGAAATATTTTGGAATCGCGCCATTAAACCGGGGTAAAAACCGTGTCAGACGTAAAGTAGTGTTTGTCAAATCGCGATAACTGGAGGTATTCGTCGAATAGAACGTCGGGTAATTTATAGTGGCGACGGATTCGAGCTGCCATTTATACGTATATTATGCACGCGTATATCGTACACTAACACCGTCACGTTTTCGGTGATTGTCTCGCGACATAAGTCTCGTGGCGAACCATCCTACTAAATCGAAATTCCACGTTTTCGTTAAACGGCGACGAACGGAAAAACGTAATTAATACGTCACGAATAATCGAGAAAAACAACCGGAGCGTATCAAACGCGCACATTTATAACCGTCGGCCGGTCACGTATTCTACGCGGGCGAATCGCGTTTTACGATAATGCCGAACAGCCGTAGCGTGGTTATCGAACGTTTTTCGCGCCACCGATGTTATAGACGAGAATAGCGTAAATTCGTATTTCGCGCGGAAAACGTCGAGCCGAACGCCAAAATTATTTAGCGTTTGTTCCGTCGTGTACCGTATAATACAATTGTATCACTTCTATCGATATATGTCGTCGGAAGCTGACTGGTTAAACCTATTATGAATGTCCGTTGTATCGCGTTTTCTTTACTTATTGTTTACGATTTATATACAAACACATATATATATCGTTTCGTATATATGTATTATTGTCGTTTTAGTGTCTTCCCAACTCGTTTTATTACTTTTGCTCGTATAACAAAGACAACTATTCGCGCGCTTGAAAAGTCTGATATTTGTCTTTTGAAAAATATATCTCTCGAATATAATCAACGAAATTATATGTATACATAGTACATACGACGAAAAAACTCTATACTAATATTAAAATAATTTAAAATATTATTCGCGTGTATGTATTTGGCCGATGAACACTCCGGTTATATACTTATGTTTTAACTATTTTCTTACATATATATATATATATATATCGGGGGGCCTGAATATATATTCGATTTTTATATCTTGGAAAAAGGACTTTTATTCTATTAAAATGTTAACGTTTTTCCTACCATATTTTCTTCGTATATTAAAACAATTTTTCAACCGCGTTAAAAAAAAACACGACCGCACACGGATACTTTCCCATCACGCGTATAATAGGTATTTACCGAACTATTATTATTCCATATTATAATGTGTAACGAGTTTTAAATTATTCCCCGTAAGTTGTTGGAAAACTATTTCGACGAGTACGTTTTAATATTAACTCCAAGGTTGTTTTTTAAAAGTTATACACAAACAACGGGGGTGGTAATATGTCATAACATACTTATAATAATTAATCCTATATATTCGCGCACGTGGGACCCTAACGACGTTAACAAGTTGCATATACTCGTTTTTCGCGAATCGGAAACTTCGTGTTATTCTCGGCGATAATTCTATATCGTCTCTGGAACGATACTTCGATAGTATAAGACGTTCAAGACGCGATTTTCGCGTGGTCCGAATAAAAATACGCAATACCGAAGAGTAATAGTAAATTCGACGCTAATTGCGTACGTGCGTACGGAAACGTACGATTAGGCGTAAATCACCTACGAAATAATACGGCTCAAAAGCCTCGGACGTGCGCGGCGTTTGAACATTCGACGTCGAAACATTTCAAAAATATACTAGGCGTGTAATAATAGTAATTGTTATAATCGATATTCGTGACGAGCCAACGGGAATGTAACGAAAATCGATTACGCGTGTAACGCGCTGCGAACTTGACCGAACGCCGAGACGCGGACCGAATACCACGAAGAAAGCACAGTGTGAATACCGAAACACGGGGACCGTTCAACGTAGGCGTTTCGAGGACAAAAAGCGTTTTTCGGATAAAGTCATCGACGGAAATTCTCGGAAAACTCGTATCCGAGGAGGGTAATGACCGAGTGTATACCGCGCGCATGCCGTATTATACGGACGACGACGACGACGATAAAAAGAGGAGGTTCGAGTGCATGATCCGGTTGTGTGCGTTCGCAGGTGCGTGTATGTGTGTACCGTAACAATATACAATAACAAAACAGCGCGCACAATAACGCGACTTGGTACACGTGTGATGAGCAAGTGTGTGTGTGTGTATGTGTGTGTGTGTGTGTGTGTGTACAGAGAAATAGAAAATAGACTATTTCGAATGGAATAAGACGACGACGACGACGATGACACGATGAGTCGCGGGCGGTGGACTCGGGCGAAGGGAGCTTTTGTCCGTGTTTTTCGTAGACCGGAGGCTGCGGTGAAGCGACGGTAATGGGAAAACGCGTGGCTATTTCGGGCTAGAGAGACGAAGAAGGATCGTGGACATAGCTATTGTTAGCGGGAAGTGCTCGCGGCCCGTACATACTCACGCGCGCGCGCACACACACACACACACAAACACACACCTGTGTATATCTACGCGTTTCCTGTAACTCGGTCAATGTCGTCATCGCTCGGAGGCTGAGCGACCGCGGTGAATGAACGCTGACGGCGGGCGCCACAGCGGCACGTCGCGAACGAGAGACGCGGAGACGGTGCGCGAGTGAAAAATGAATAGTCGGACCCCCAGCGATACGCTCAAGTCCCGGCGAGTCATGTGGCCGTCCGTTCGAACGGCCACGACTACTAAACGAACTGGTTTTCGAACGGACAACCGTCCGAAAACGAATTAATAATGTCGAGAGACACACACGGCTGGTTGATCGTCCGTTTTGTGATTCCGCCAAAATGGTCGAAAAAGCGTACGTACCGAAATATCGTCACGGCGGATTGCTCCGGATTGGCGCCGTGGATACAGTCGCGAATAACCGTTGTTGGACGAAAATGCCGTAGTTCTGGATGAAAATGCTACGAAATACCACGGCCGTATTTATTTGGACGTACGTTATATCTTGTACAACGGTTATGATATTCGAATCCATAATTTTCGCCCCCGAACGCATATTTATTATATTCTATAATCTAAAGTCGACCGATAAATTAACGTTATATTTACATCGTTAAATCGTCGAACACATATTATATACGTAAGCTTCGTTTTGTTTACGCGTTTACAAAAAAAACATTTTTCTATCCGATTGATTATATAGACACATTTGTCAAAAATACCCGCCAAAATTGTATAAACATCCGGACGGCGTGAAATTCGTAGTATTTATGTAGATATTGTATACATATATATATATAAACTAAATAACTAACAAATATAATGTATACGATTATACGGAATTGTCAATGTATGCGTGTACATAAATCAACAAAAAGTCGTGTGTTTATAAACATTTCTTTTTCTTTATTATCTAGGCGATAATTTATTAAAAAAGTTTTCGTCGATTTTCTTTTAATTTGTGAAACAAAAAAAATATTACATAGTAACCACGGATTACAATTTCGAGTACAGTCCATAATGGTTATTCGTGAACATGTGACGGTCACGTTGTCTTACAGGTTGATTAAATTGTACAATGATATGTCTTTATAAATGAACAAAAGTGTTAGATCGAACGCGTTTTTCAAAAACCAATAAGCGTATTTTCCGGACACGAAATCGAACTACTAACGCGTACTTAAATCGTATAACGTAATTTGCAATTCTCGTAAGAACCGTTAAAATGATCGTGAAAAGTGTTTCGTGTACGATAGACCTTTCTTTGCTTTTACGTGTTTTATAATAATAATAATAAAATACTAGAATTTCGCAACTCCGTAAATTTGTACGCGCGTTATACGAGTACAGAAATAATTAATAATTTATAAAATTCGCGTTTGATGAGAATAAACCTTTAAATTAGCCGAATATTTATTACGGTGAAATATTTAAACAAGCTAAACAAAATTTAATTTGTTCGAACCATATAAAACTGTACTAGTATCGTTTAAAGTCGATAGTATTTTTTTTTTTTTTTGGGAACGTAGAACGCACGAATTTCGCGTAATATATATATTAAAATCCAGTAGACTATTTGTATTATTACTATTATTAGACGAGTAATTAGTAAAAGCGATGTATGCGTTGAATATGTTGTGTATAAACGAAATATGTTTACCCATTAACAATATTCGATATTGGGAATAAATTTGGATTTATTCGATCTAATACATATTTTCGTTCTTCTAATAGCAGTCAAAATTCGAAACTAATTTCGTAAACTCGCGCGTAATAAAAAATATGACCGATTACGAATAATCTTATGATAGAATCTAATTTTCAAACACTGTCCGCGTGCGTAAAAATCAATCGCGTAATAATTAAACGTAAGTAATCTAGTTAAAACGTACGCGTCAGTAATAACTAATATTTTGTCGAAACTCATTGCGCACACGTGATACGAAACATATAATAATATAACCATAGAATCGCCTAAAAATCGTATTTATTTTGATGATACGAACGTTACAATAATTATTTTTGTTCGAAATCGATTAACACTGAAGGTTATGTATATATATATATTATCGGCTTTTTTCCTATAAAATTATCCAATTAATATCTACGCGCTCTTTACATTAACTTATATAATATCATCACCCGCGTATGGGATACGTTTAATTATTTATAAATTGTTAAGGTAATAAATTACATTTTGAGTCGGATTCAACAATTAGCGTTATTCGAGTAATTAAATATTTGGAAAATTCGTTATACGATCACGGAATTACGTAATATGTTTTTTTGAAGATCGGCGAATAATTGATATTCGATAAGATTAAGACGCGACGTAAATTCAATTTTGTTTAACTTTAAAGCGGATTATTGTTTGAGTTTGATAAATCGTGTTATTTTCTGTTCTGTTTATATCATTACGTGGAACGTAAAAAGCGTCTATAGCGTATAAATATAAATCACCAAAAAAAAAAAAAAAAATGCAAATACCGAAGTTCACTAAAACACGTATGTATATAAAATAACAATTTAGTAATAAATCGGTCGGCCATGTGCCCAATTAATATATTAAACGTATGGGATAAGTTGTTTTTCGAAACTATACAGAAACCAGTTCCCTGTTACTTTCGCAAACACTCTGAAGTGTTCAGGACAAAAACAAGTAATCTGATATTAAACATACGTAGGGCATTCAAACCTGTGGTTAGAAAATTGTTTAGTTGCCTCATCGTTTATTGTGATTATATATATATACAAACACACGAATATATATATATATATTTAAAAGTACGAACAAGTGGGATTTTACCGTGATCATTTATTAGAACACGGCTATAAACTATACGTATTTTTTAGAATGTATGGGAGAACATTAAAAAAAAACTATAAAACCGTAAACGAAAACGAAAACTTTCGGGGATTTTCGTTTCGTTTTCAAAAACGAAACGTCTATTAATAGTTTCGATATTATTTTTTATAAAAGATTCGTTAAATGATAATTACGTAAAATGTGCGAAATAACTATTTCGAATTAACTTTTTCGTATATATCGAATAATATCAATAAACCGAATAATAACTAGAATATTACCGATTCGGTTCGAGAGAAAGGGAAAGGACTTCAACCAAAATTGTTTTTATTTTTTTTTTATTTTGGAAGACAATCGTAAGGAGGGACAGAAAAAAAAATATATATATAGGTAGTTTTGATAAAGTTCCGCAAGAACCCATGGAAGAGTCTTTTAAGAACTGTAGTTATCCTTGCCCCAAAAATCTACTGGCTTTCACCATTCGTCTACGCGCGGAGAATCTCAAGGTGATCGTTATTTTAGGAAATGTAACGCGTGTTGGTGTTGTGCAAACACATGTACGAATTGTACGCCTGCTAATCACGTTTTGCGCGAGTCCTTCCTAAGACGTATGTAAAACGATATAATACAATCCCGGTACGTCGCGTCTGCGCACGGAGAATCAACGGAAACAGACCGGAACAACGCGTGAAATACAAAATATACGGCGGCGAAAATGACACCGACCGGGCGGAATTACCGAATATGGAAGTAACGTTCGGTCGACACCGGTCGAGGAATTAGAAGCGAATATTACGTTTTTATTCGTTTACGATTTACGTAAATTGTACGACGACGTGCGTCGATATTCGAATAAAACTACACAGTCTCACGGCCCGGGCGAATTCGAATAGTTAACGAAAAAAATAAAAATAAAAGAGAATCTACAAGGAATAGTGCGAACAAACGATCGAGGCGTACGAAACACAGTGGACGCGAAGTTCGCGGACCCGGTCGAACGTATATATTCCGTTTCGGTCGCGACAAATCGAATGTTAATATAGCGTAAACAAAACCGTCACGTCACGCGTATACCGTTCTGAGAGCTTACTACGCTAACGAACATTGACGCCGGTGAATTGCGCGTACACGAAACGTACCGATCGAAATATTACTTCACGTCGGGTGTATCGGCGGGGCCCGACGTGAAACACTATTCGTGTTCCGCGGCGCTAAAAAAACGTACGTAGGCCGTATTTGGCGACGGGGGTTAACCGCGTCGCCGCGAAATTATTTTCGTCACAATATTGTGTTTCGATAGAACTAAAACGGGCGATTATTTTAATTCGCGGTAATTTGTACTCTACGGTAAACGCGTATTATTACGTCATTTCGTATCATTCCGGGCGTTATCGTTATTATTTAACGTACGTTTAAATCGTACCGTGTATTCGTACTGTTTTCAGAATACGTACGTGGCGGTCCTAAGCGCGTCACGAGAATCCTAGCGCGCGATATTGAAACGTCACCAAAAGCCTTCCGGGCTAGGAGAAACTATTGTAGCCAGCGACTTCGTTACAAGTGTAAGTATCGACCGTTACCATTGTGTACGCGTTGACGCGTCTGTCGATTTCGATTTGATCGAATCTATAAAATATCTCCGCATATAGACGAACTATGTGACGCGAAACGCGGAATAATACGAATTATTGCGTTCGGGCGCGTTTTTAAAAGAGCAAACACCTCGTCAAATCGATTGCTAATCAGGAGACGTACAAAATATCTAGAGAATGGTTGGACATATAAAAAACATCGAAGTGACGTCACGTAATAGTCTGACGACTATTACCGTATTCCAATCGTTATTTTTCCACTATTTTATCGAACCACTTCGAGCGAGTTTCGTTATCACAAAAATATCATTCTTTTCATCGCGCGAGTTTTTTTCATCGAAAGTGTGCAACAGATACGAAATCGAGTCTGCGAAACTATATTCAGAACGTCGACGGGAATTAAATCGCGGAAAACGCGCTGATATACTATACCGTTACAAATTTGTCTATCGAGGCATACGTCCAATACAATTTCGAATAGTTTCCGTATATCTTTCCTTTTGAATATGTTATTGCTACTGCTGCGCCAGAACGTACATTCTTTACCGCGAAGAAAAGAGCGAAAAACTATTTACGGAATTCACCGAGCCAAGACCGTCTTATAAGTCCAGCACTTTTAAATGTTCATAGGCAAATCGACGTCAATCGAAAATATGTGATGGATCGTTTCGCGAAAGAAAGTACCGACTGCCAATGTTTATAATTGAAAAATATTTTGTCGTAATAATTATCGCGTACTTAAAATACGTACGTAAAATATTATTTCCCTAGGCGAACGTTAATTTACTTTTATAATTACAACGACCGACGGTTTAAATCGAAACTCTACCGATATTTTAGTCCAGCTATGGCCATGCCATATAGGCTGAAATAATCGAAAGCATTTTATAATGTGGAATATAGGTAAATTTCGTACGGAATCGCGTCGAACGTAAGAAAGTATTTAAGGACGCATATAAAAAAAGTTCTTTTATCCTCCCCCCCTAAATAATTACATATTCAACACATACGTTGACTAGTGCGCGGCTGCCGAATCCGCATTTTCTCAAATTCATAAATTTCGCGTTACGGGCAAAATATTAGTATCTATGGAATTTCTAAACATTTTAGGACGATAACAATAATAATTTTGGGAGAATATACTTATCGAAATTATCGCGTTAGATTAAGTGTAAAAAATTGTTTTTTTATTTTACGTATAAACTGCGATTAAACATCAATTTTATAATTTGTGGAACTTGAACGTCGTATTTAGTGAAAACCGAATGTAACAAGGTACGTACATTTATATACGAAGAAAATGTGTTAACCACGAATTACATTTCTTCCTAACCATATTTAAAAAAAAAAAAAAAAAATATGGAAAAATTATTACGTTACATTCGCGCATTTTTATTAAGTATTTAATACCTCGTATGATCTTTTTTATGTAAAGGTACGAAATATATTTCGATTATCTCATTTATTACGCACGAACGCCGTGATTCACCGCGAATCGTTTGTAAAAAAACGTTTTTTCGGCTTTCCCCCGATTAATCGTATTTAACAACGGTCGTGACCACGAATAGCCAGCCAACGGGCGTAAACGAATATCCGGCGTATAATAACGCGCCCGCGTGTCACTCGTAGCTAAATCACACACGTTTTCCTAGCGGGCCCGTTTGCCTTACTTATTGGTCAATTCGTAAACATTGGCCACCGTTCGGCAACGGGCGGAGGAGCACGAGGAGACAAATCCTAAGCCGCGTAATGTAATAGCCGATCGTATTTGCGCCGACGTTCTAGGATTTTCGCGGGACGCCCGGCGGCTAAACACGGTTTACCGGTATAACACGCCGTTTCGGTGTTGGCCACGCGCTATATCCACACCACGGCGGGACTCGCCGGCTATGCATTATTCGATCCGGACCCCGGGGCGACCGAAGAATTTTCGGTTTGTAGACAGGGTCATCGGCACACGGGCATCCGGTAGCCCCCTGCATAAACACAATACGGCGTTGTAACGCACAATATAGGAAGAAGAAAAAGAATACAGCGCTACGACCGTTGATTGGCCAACCGGTTTCTCGTGAATTTCGCGTGCATGTCGCCACCGCCACCTCCGTCGCTATATATATATATATATGCGTCGATATATGTATCGCGCGCGACGGTAATAATAATAATAATAATAATAATCGCTCGACAACGGCGCGGCAAATCGAAATCGAACGAAACTCATTGTCCGCCCGGGTACCTATTGTGTCCACATACGCCCGACCGAAATGGATTCTCGTCCCCGAGGCGAATTACCCGCTAATTAAACCCGACGAAAACGCCGTCTCTCGGAAATCGCAAGATGAATGAACTGCGTCGTCGCACAAATAAAACGATCGCGCAATATTCACACATCCGACGTATATGTATGTATCGTTTATTCGTGTGTGTGTGTGTGTGTGTGTATGTAATACGGACGACGGAGACGCGTGTACGTACGCGCGGACGTTCCCCGGACGTGTCGGCAAGCGAAACGGACATCACCGCCGAATGTTTAGCGCCACGAGCTCGGCAAAAGTTCCCCGCGATCGGTTATTGCGAAGAGGACGGTGTTACACAAGTATTGCGCGTGATTCGGCGAATCCGGCCGCGGTTGTACAGATTATCCGTAGTCACGGTAATTTCCAACGTAATTCGAGCGAAATGCTCGTATATGAGGTAACCCGGACATGAGGTACGGACTCGTCGTCCGCGCACGAAAACTCGGAAATGTATAATAATATCGTACCAACTTCGTAATTCGTACATTCCAAACGCGGTTCGGTCGCCTATTGTTAACGGCGGATAGTTTCGGCAGATTAGTACGTACGCTTATTACGTATTAAAAAAAAAAAAAACACCCTACGCGAATACCACGACGAAAATATATCGTTATTTTTCGATAAATATTTATAGGAAAATAATATCCAAGTCGTTTTAGAGACGTTTGTTACGTCTCGGTCGAAAAAAAAAACAATCAGTCTCGATTATTCGAATTCGGCGAATCGTCGGTCCATTAGCAGTATACATGTTACCTATGCACAAACATCGTACGTGTCAGACAATTAGGAAGGACTATACGTTTACAGAGATTAAAATGACATAAACGATTTAGTAAACCGATAGATATTTTCGCACTTCCTAGAAGTAGAATCTAAAACGTTCAAATCGTCGTTATTTAGTTAAAAAAATAATAAACTAAGAACGTAATGACGAATTCAATGGAAATAGTTATAAGCGGATATAACGTTGCACGCGCTGGCTACTAATAGGAAAAGTATATAATGGATGCCGGGAGTGTTAATAAGATTGTTATTTCTTTAAAACGATCGTAAAACTATATAATTTTATTTAGACCCATCCCAGAAACGCTACTAAGTAACGTTACTGATTTTGTAAAAAGATTATTTTTCAATATACGCACGAATTCTGTACGGGATAGAAAAAAGTATTTTTATTACGCTAATCGATTTGTTTTTTTTTAATTTTAATTTTCCTGATATAAAAATAAAAATAAATATCTCCAATATTCATAATATTCGAAACAATGAGAAAAAGTTCGGTGTTATATTAAATAATAATATTTATTTTACCGAAAAATGTTTTGTGTGTTCTGTGTGTGTGTGTGTGTATACAAATAAACAATAATAAATTAGTAAATTACTATAATCGACTATGATACTAATTTTAAATAAAGTGTTTTACAATATATTAACGAAATTATACATTAATCATTTAAAGTCTACAAATAGTCATGACGCAAAAAAATTTGAAACCTATATATATATATCGATCAGCTTGTATTATTGTAGTTATATTAAAACGCAATAATACTTATCTACTTAAAATACTAAATATATTGTCGAATTTATTTGTCAAAAAAAAAAGTATAGAGAATGTATCACAATAATAATTGTAAATAAAATTCCAATACTATGCCAAGTCCACGTTTTTTTTTTAATATTAACAATTTCAAAAATTATTTACGATTATAATAGTTTTACGCTACCTATTTTGATTTTATTTTTCACGTTTAAATTTCTAGCACACTATTGCCACATTCTAATTTAGAACAATTATCGTTAATGAACTCTATTTGTCTATGTAAAAAATAAATGCACATATATACACGATACCAATTACAATTTCTATTTGGTACCATTTAATGTTTAATAATAACGAGAACATCTAAAAATATATTAAAGAAAATACACCACGCGGAGAATCGAATACGTTATTTATAAATAAATCACGCGTGCCGAAGAAACAACACGTCTACATATTACACAATAACGATTTATTATTTTCTGAACACCTAGTGCCATCTATATGGTCATTATCAGTGAAACTTTATTAAAATTGACAATTATTGATTTTGTACGATAATAATATAGTATATCATAAAGTCAATCGAACAATTAACTATTTAATATAATAGTCATTATATGATAATATCGTTAGTTATAAAATTCTAATCTTACCTGTATCGTTTATTGAAGGCTCTGTCTTGATGTACTTGGTCTGATTAACAAACATATCTGCATTTTGGTTTAAACTTGGGTTTAGCTGAGACACAGGATTCAAAAGTTTCTCTAAAACAGGAATAATATTTATTTTATATATATATATAAATTCGTAAACACCAAATAAATAAATTATTAATTTAGTTTAGGAAAATAATATTAAATAATTTTCGAGTTTCGATTAAGTCGTAAATAAATAACTTAAGTACTATATTCCAATTATAAAACTATACGCAAGATTTAGGGAATTGTTTAACAAATTTATGTTAAAGAAATCTTATATTATATTTTAAAACGTAAATTACTTACATAAAGATTTGATTTGACCATAGAAAAAATTATTGTTATTATTTAATAAATAACAACGAAAAATGCGTATTTAAAATAATTAATCAAAATAGCCGAATATTGACTTAACGTAGTTCTTTATACACAATTATTTAAAAATATATAGTTTTATAATAAATTAAAAATTGATTAAAAATATTAATTTTCTTCGTTTTATAATTATATAAATATAATAGGGATCGATATTATTTTATATAAAAATATTTATAGTAATTACTACATCGCTCACGTCTATTTATGCCGTAATAATTATAATAATATTTATATATTTTACTAAATACTGGCAACGACTTATAGATGATAGAACACCTTCAACAGTTCAATTTTATGTTTAAAAATAATGGACGAATAAATAATTGATTAAAACGTTTATTATTATAATAATTTACGTGTTATACATAAAAGTGATAAGAAATACAAAATAAACTTTTAAATAAGTTCAATATAATAACTTTAGTCATAAGTTAAATTTATTTACTTAAAAATATTTTCAATACATATTTATGTCTTTATGTTAATTTCCAAAATCGGTTAAATATATAAACTATATAATTGATTATACAATATATAATAATTATATTTTCATGTTGGTATTGACAAAAATATATCATTTATATATAAAATATGTACATAAACTATTTAAAAATTGTTTTTTTACATCTCGGAAAAATATTGATTTTGATATTTAATAAATGTTTTTATTTTAAATTCTATAAAACTATTATTTTATTTCCTATATGTTTTAAATTTTAAATTATATATTAGCAAAAGAAATTATATTAATTTATAAGCGCTAAGGTAAATACGAAAAATAGCCCGGCACACCTATAAAGTTTACCAATAGGGCTCGAAACTTAATGCGTCTAAAAATTATTAAATATACATGGAAGAATTTTAAAACACGCAATAACATCTAAAACCGTGATAAAAATATTTAGATACGTATTTATATATTCAAAAACATCTTAATATACAATATAAAAAGGAAAAAAGTAAAAAAAAGTATTTTTGTAAAAATAAATTGTCGTGTTAATTGTAGAATAGTTAAACATCTTTAGGCGTTAACATTTATTTCACTCATATTATGAAATAACATACGATAAATTATTAAAAAGCACAACGTCTCCAAACTTTGAATCAAAAGATTTTAATCGACAAAATATTGATCGTTAATTTTTCGGCATTTAAAACCTATTTAAAACAATTAGTCGTATAAAATAAAAATAAACGGTATTGTACGCACGTATCAGAAAAACACATTATGCGCAGTAAAATCGCAAAACATACAAAAAGACGCGTATAATGATTTAGTTCGCGAATAATATTAAATCTTTACGCGTATACAAATGCATAATGTTTATGACGAATTTACGGGAGAATAATCTTTGTAAGGGAAGACTAAAAATTCGAAAGTCCTCAAAAAATTACTTAGACATTTGAAATAACATTTTTTCAACCGAATCGGCCACAAGATTTTATTGTTTTCTAAATATACGTTTACGTAAAAATAATAATTAAGATACCGAAAGAAACGTCTTGCTGAGATAGTAATATGACTTGTTATTGTAATCCATAAGTGAATGTTAAATGAACAATTATTTGACGTTATAAGTTCGACTTTAAATAATTTGTACTAATGAAAGTAAGCGTTGCAATACACATTTTTCAATAGAAACAGCAAGGATTAAAATTTGTCTAAACTAATTAATTACAATTTAAAAGGTAACGGCTTAAATTGGTTTCTCCACCTTAACGCATAATCGTTATAGTTAAACGTACGTCGAGACAGTTTATATTGTAATTTAACGATTAGTGTTGGAGTGAATAAATTTATAACGTAAGTAACGTACTAGCGCCTGACGTAATTTCTAAAAACGAATTATTTTTAAGAATATTACGAAGGAATTTAAATATTAAAATTTCGAACGACGATTAAACGTTAACGCCTTACATTTTTAAATATAAAAAAAAATGGTAGAATGAAATTAACGCTTAGTATTTCGGAATATTTCGTTTTAAGAAAATAACGCGAATACGGTTGACTCAAAACAAGAACAACGCCAACAATTATCCAGTGTTTGCTCTAGGTATACATAATCATTTAAAATAGCGATCTGAATATTATGCCATATACCCAAATAAACCCTCAAACCACCGTTGAACATATAAGTTGAAATTTATAATCGACTATTTGTTAGCACATATTCTTGTCAGAGTATGTACCTGCGAGCAAAGGGTTGGCTGTGGTAATATTGAACTTTTTTCCAGCGTTTGTACGTTGCAATTCCTGAAGTAACGCAACAGCTGCGTGATTTTTGTTACCCGTCGTTACAACGTTGTTATTATTTTCCTCCTGTAAAATTATATTTATTAAATATAAGCAGAATTTATAAAATAACGTAACGAGTTATTTTATAATTATCAAGCACACATTTCACGCTAAATGTATTCATAATCGTTAATACGGTTCGTAATAAAAATAATAAATTATTATTTTTTAATAAAAATTAAAAAGAATATTTTATCGTAAACGTACAATTTTAGATATTATACCTAATTTCTTGTGTTATAAAAAATCCTTAGATTTTATTTAACAAATTAGGCGTTTTACATAGGCAACATAACGTACACGAATAATTTACAGGATTATTTTAATTTTAAAATTTTGATATAAGAAATGCGTGTACATATTTATATCGTTAAAAATAATAATAATAAATATCCGTCTGTAATGAATAGTATAATGATTTACGACGATTAGATTCATGTTTAATAAAAGAATTGTGTACACGTCACAACGTTACGACGAATAGTTTTATGTTGCAAGTAAAAGAACAATATGTATCGACGAAAAAGAATAAATTTACGAATTACGAAAATCAAAATCAATATAATTATAATAAACACTTACGATAAGTCACTGTGAATACATATAGATGGAGAGGTTTACGTATGTATGTATATTTTAAAATATTCAATAGGTCCGACAGTAACTATATACCTTTATATCACAATTAACGAAATCGAAGAATTGTTCCAATAATGCCGACGAATCAGACAGTTGTTTGAAAATGTCATCATCGCCAGATTGTTCACCACCATCCTGACCGCTTGCACCTCCGTCTAATGCGTTGTCTAGTTCGCTGGTTATTTCTGATTGAAGAAGTTCCCCCAAATTGGGTACTTCATTGCCCTAAGAATTATAAACACGAAAAATCGATCAGTATGTCCTGTAGTGACGTTACGAAAATGGTTCGTCGTATAATCTCATTTACAAGACATTCGGTAAAGTCGTCGATTTTGGTCTCGGCCTCTGGGCACCAGAGCAACACATCATCCATAAAAGGCATCTTTGAACTTGTAACAGCCGTTGTCTGGCCAGCATCAGCGAAATCAATGGACAGTGGTGGACCCGGTGGTGCGGGTTTCATAAAAGCCAGGATGGTTACGAATGATTCCTGGATCCGCGTTCCTTGGATACCTGAAAATTTCGATTCTGAGTAAGTACATTACGTAAGTAATAAATAATCCTAATTGATATTAGACGTAAATATATACGAATATACGAACAGATACATAAAAAACGGATAATTTCAGAAAAAATTAATACAATTTTCAATCTGTATTCATCGATATTAGTAAAGTATCAACTATACTAACACTAGCAATACAAATCAATCGTAAACAAATCGTTTTCGAGAATTATAAACAAGATAAAAAAAATATACGAATAATTCGTAATAATTAGTAATAAACAAAAACTAAAAAATCATAATTACAATTATTATGCACCTCTTGTATTCATTTGGAATTGTAAAAATATCATAAAATAGAGAACGTACGTATACGTACATATCCGAAGAAAATATAAATATTGAACGTGTTTGTCAAATTATAGAGGCATTTATCATTTTAATAATAACAGGAAATGAAAAAATAACGTTAAATTTGTTTTGCTATAAGAATGTTTCATAAATCTGAGTCATAAAATAAAACGCGCAGTTCTCCGATCTACTCTAAAATCTAAATAACGAAACAATTTGTATTTTATACAATGTACAAAATGAAAAATTGACGGACAATTTATTTACAATAGATACGAATAAAGTAAACGAATTTACAATTTTTACGAAGCGACGCTTTGTGTTTCTTATATTTTTATTGACTATATTGACTTTCAAACATTTACGAAAATTATCGTAACGGTTTTACTAATTGTTAAACATTGTTAGCAGTCTCGACGATTACCATTAAAATTACACTTATACTTTCTGTATTTAATCGCTCGTCCTGTTTTATATACAAAACGGCGTTATTTATCCACCTACAACAATCATTAGTCGACGAATTATTTCGTTTAAAGCTCGTTTATTTTATTATTTAGCCTTTATCCAATTAATCGGTTTATCCGGGACAATTGTCGTGTTTTTATTTATTTCGAATTTTAATTAATGTTTCGGCTAAGGCGCATCATTAAGTCCCAAATATCTGAAAATCTCGCGTAAATAATTATTTGGCCGCAATAATATAAACAGAATAGTGCGTTTAATCACGGATAAGCTACACTCGTAAGTAATCGTAGTTTCGTCACTGTTTTACATAAATTTAAAAACTAACATCAACGATAATGTACTGTTCAACCTTGGACCCGCGTCGTTTTTTGTAAAATATAAATTGGACCTTCCGTAAAACATTTTTCAGAAATAATAAATTTCGATTACTATAAACGTGTCACGCGTAACGAATAACAATTTATTAATAATTCTCGTAACTAGTAGGTTTACGATTAATACACCGACCGGTGGCGAGTCCTTCTACTAGTTATAACATTATAGCGTTAATAAATCGATATATGCGTAGGCTTTTAAAAAAGCGAGCGCGAATATACGAATATCAAATCGTAAACTTTAAACGATCAAACGTTTTCTTTTATCGGCCATTGTTGTAAACCGTAAAATCGAAATAAAATTCCGACGGTAAATGAAATCAACGGCGTACCTATAAAGTATACACAGCACAGGGTTCGGGGATCCCTAAACGCAAATCAAACTAATCGCCCAAAATTTGGGCAATAGTCACTTACCGCGGTAACGTATTTCTATTTTTCGTCGCCATTGTAATACACGAGCTTCGTTGATGTCGGTTTATATATATATATGTATATTGGAATCGCCGCGATTTAGTGATTAGCATATCTACATAACTGTCTATTTTATACGACGGTTAATTTATCGTTCGGGTGGCTATATAATATACTTATTACTTTCGCGCGATAATAAAAAAACGTCTAAATATATTACTTACGTTTTCGGAAAACTATTTTCGTCTCGGTGTAATATTAATCGACAATTTACGATTATTTGTTCGCGTTTTTTTTTTACGTAGATATAAATAACAACGAATCTCCCTTCGCTCTCGAGAAAGAAGAACATACATATATATAAAAGTAAACTAAATAGGAATCGCGGCGAAATGAAGTCGAAAATCGCGTTTCTTCGACGCCGTAACGGCAACTACGTACAGATATTCCGAGCGCCATTCGAGATTTTCAGATATATACCGAAACGCACGGGCCGATTTCGTACATTAAAGGGCACGAAAACGCGGCGGCGTGTATTTCTCGTTAAAATGTAACCACACGATCCGCAATATCGGCGACGGAAGCAAAAGTCGACGGTACTCGACCGGCCGGTATGAATAACACGTTCCGGCGAACGAAACGCGAAACGTCGGTCGCAGGTGTTTGCCGGGAGACAAACCCGTTCCCGAAAATTGTCGGGAAAAATTATGCGAGACGTACGTTTTTAGTCGATAATAACGAAAAACTTAAAAATATTTTCGGCCTTCGGGACCCGTTACAATACAACGGGTTCGTTAAAAACGAATAATCTATTAACGTTTACAACGTATCGTTAGGGCGGTCCGATTTATTTATTCAAGAATTAATCACCCCCCCTCGTCGAAATTCAGGTCTAAGTACGCCGGTGATGATGGCGAAGGAAGTCGCCGAAAACGGCACAGGCAGACTATTGGCGTGACGTCGCGCCGTCGTGGTCGCAAGAGGTGGTAGCGGCTAGGCCGCTAAATAGGGGAAGAAAGATTATTTTTGTATTCGTTTTTAATTCGCGCGGACGATGTAAATGGTTGCCCCGTGACAGGGTATTGTCCCGTCACCGCGCACCCATTCGCGCGATAGTTTTTTAAGAAGTGGTAGTTCTTAAGGATTATCGCGAATTAGATTCGATGTACGTGGGGGGGGAGGCCGAGGTAAAACAACGTGGGGATAGCTCGCGTTGCTCGCCTACCCTTAAGGACGATCGTTTTTGTAAAAACGTTTTCGTCGTTTTAAATTTGTTCAATAAACGACGGCCACTCCACTGGTCCGAAGTACACCGCCTTCAGGCATTCCGGGCCAACGATTGCGCCGATAACGCGTTAAAAAAAAAATAAACCGTTCTAAGTACGCCACCGCTTACTATTATTACCATAAAAGATCGGTCGTCGTCGAATTTATATTACACGGACAAATTACGCGGGTAACGTTCGACGACGGGTCATGTTCGACGCGCGACAAAATTACGTTACGGACACCGTTGGCGTTTACCGACGGCGCGATGTCGTAAATGTCGCGTGCTCTATAGACGTACGCGCGCCGGACCCCGCCAACTACACGGAATTCGTCTCTCGTACGGGCGTCGACCGTCGTGTCACATTTAACCAACGGCTATACCGTTACACGCCGGTCGTTCTACGTCGAACGCGATTTTCGCCGTCGGTACGCCCGAAATCGTACCGGACGTCCGACCGGCGAAACTCTACCGACCGATAGCAAAATAATCGTTCCGGCCATCGGTCTACCCGAACGGGGAGGGACGGGGCGTCGACACGCGGCGTTTTACCTTTGGTCCGCTTTCGTTCTTCATTGCCCGTTCACGCGGGCGGTCCGTTTCCATTTTTCTTTGGAGAAATACATTGTCGCGTACCTGGAAACGGAAAAAAACGAAAAATGTCATATACTACGCGCTCTAACGGACCCGACGGTTACCGGAGACCGACCGTGTGTGTGTGTGTGTATAGTACACACGCCGCCGTATAGATATCGCCCCCGAACGGCCGCCGAACGGGTTTTTTTTTTTATTTCGTATTTTTTTCTAGGTTACCCCGCGCAACTCGTGTACCGGTCTTATCAGTTATCAGGTTTTTCGGTAAAAAATGGTTTTCGGTTGGAACGTTATTTCTTTTTATTTTCGATTAAGCTGTAAACGAGATCGCTCCGTTCGTTTGTCGTTTTTATTCATCCAACACCGTTGTAGGATCGCCGTTTAACCGGTAAGTACACGGACTAGACGGTGCCGAAATCGATAAAACAAAAACCGACGTTCTCGCTCTTCATTTTCGTTCTACCGTTCGTGACGAAATTTACTATATTCACTATTTTTTTATTTCGCTAGGCCGACAATGTCGTCTAGCAGTGACGACGAATTAAATATGTTGTCGCCTTTGTTCAACCCGATCAAAGCGCTATACAACAAAAACGTAAAAATGCCTAGCGCAACTGCTCAGCCGTTAGATAACATTTCGAAATTCGAAATGACTCCGTCCGGAGAAGTCACAATCAAGCCAGAAAAACCCAGAGTAATTCGAATTACTATATAATATATATATATATATGCGTACGTACGTGCATATTTGATTTTTACAGAAACAAAATGAATACGACGTCAAACCAATTGAACGTGATTTAAGTAGAGGTACGTGTATATAAAAGTATATAAAAACAATTAGAAACGTAATTTATGTTTTTTTTTTTTTTAGTGGCCGGTACGTCTCAAACGTCTTTTTTGCAACGAACAATTAAAAAAAGACGAACCGTGCTGGCACGTATGTCAGAAATCGGCAAATCTCGCGGACCATTATCTCGCATTGCAACATTCTGTCACAGAAAACAGCGCGTTAAAGTTTATATACGATCAGCTGTGTCCGTCCGAGGTCACTGCGAGGGGTACATCGTTGCTTTTGATAAGCACTGGAACTTAGTTATGAACGACGTTGACGAAGTATGGACAAGGAAAAACAAATACAAATCATTACCTAATATCGGTAAAGTATATTCATATTTATTGCTTACTGAGGAATATTAATGATATTCAGTGCGCTATATATTTCGATATTATGTTTAATTTAGTTATAAATATAAATTATTTAATCCGTATTAAATATTAAATTATTGTAATTAACTTGACGTTTAATTATGTTAAGTAAGCAGGGTTGGTTTTTATATTAGAAAAAAGTATGAACTTCTAGGAGAATGTTTAATATAATATGGATATATTATCGTAAGTTAATTTAAATAAATTGCTCAATAATTATAATTACATATTTATAAATATAAGTGTTAACAATGTTATGACAATGTTTTATTTATATTAAAAGGAATGGCAATGAAACAAAGTATAATTTTGTAATTAACACATAATCGCAATATTAAAACTTAAGCATATTAATTTGTTAACCTTGTAAAACTAATTATTAATTATTACTCTTGAAACTAAAATACAATTAATATTGGAAAACTAGAATGTAAATCATTGAATATCTGTATTAAATACCTGATACTTCGAATAAGTTGTTTTTTTTTTTTTTTTAATACTAAATTTTTGATTTAAATTAGTAAACACATAGCATGAAAATATTAAATTGTTTGAATAAATTTTTTTTATAATTTTAATTAGAAAAATGACCGCGTATTATTTTTTATAATTATATTTTAAACGCTTAAATTGTTTTGAAAAATAGCCGTTTTTACTTTTAAAAATAACGATATTTTGTCTTTGTTATTATCATAAATATCTTAATTTTTATTTTTACGTAATAATTGAGATATATTTTTTGGTACATAAATTTATTTATTAAATTCCTGAACATAAAATATAATTGCAGACATCAATACTAAAACATTGTACATAATCAGCGTACGTCCATTTATCTATTTACGCAGAATATAAAACATTCATTATACGTCCGCCTAAATTTAGATCACTGTACATTGTATGATAGTCGCTAATGAAAAAAAAATTTTTAGTTATCATTTTAGTACACTACTAAAGGGTATAATGCATAATTTATAGTATGTGTATATGTACTAGTTACTTCCATCTACATTGTGCATTTCAATTGAGTCGACTGTTTAACCTTTTGGTAACTAAATAGAATGGGACTCGAAAATTGAATGCTTCGAACATTATTATTAACGTTGATGACTTGAATATTTATTTATTACTTACGAATGGCCCGACCGAATAAAAACAAAATAATAATACTACATTACGGCGAATTAATAAATTCATTTTTAGAATTTGTTAAATTATTCCTGTTTAAATATAAATAGAAATTGAACGTAAACATCAAACGCGTGTATTTCAAGACATAAATAGATATATCCAAACATTGCGATTATGTTGAAATTTATAAATTTTTTCAGCGTTGTATTAAACGTGTTTTTAAAGATCAATAAGGTCAATGTCTATGTCTTCATAGTTGTTAAAAAACCCAACACGAATATTTACATACATAATACAAGGGGCATTCGCGTGGTGTGTGTGTGTGTGTATGTATTTTGAAGTAAAACGGTTTGAGCTTGAAATATTTTAAGGTCAATAATAATATAATACTTTTTATCCCCACCCTACGAAGAACTATAATATTGTGAATAAGTTTGCGTCGTCAGGACGATCTACTGCTGTGCTATTGAACTTGAAGGCTACCTGCAACACATTGGAATCGCCCTCCCGCGCACGTGAAACCTGTTCACACAAGTGCGTTGTTAACATTGACCATCAGAATACAAATAATTAATTCATTAATTGCGCGTCCAAGGTAGGCGTTTTAATAATAATTTCCGGTAAAGCGTCTATTTATTTTAAAAATCTATTCATGGATGTTATCTAGGCCTACTAAATACAGTGTACGGAAACGCGTGTGTGGTCTGAGGTGGCTAAAAAAAAAGTGAGCGTGCGTGGGCGAAGGGCTGTTTGATACAAATTCATTAATGTTCTTTTAGATTGCTTAGTCATTAGTTCCCACTTCACGGTAACGTAAATAAATACATAAACGAAATACGGCCGTCTCGAAATGACGTTAGAGTTTTATGTATCGTATTATGAACACGGGGAAAAATATCGTTTATAAACTTGCGTCCAAACCGAAGTCTCTTTGCTACGGATATAGATTATAAATTGATAATTACATGGCATACGAGTAAGGACAACAATGAAATATTAAACCTCTTATTCGTATGTAACCTCGATAAAACGTAAATTATATTAAAGAAAAAAATTGACGAACGTAATAGCAACTTTGTACCGAGAAACGCTCCAACAATAAACAAGAATAAATTAAAACAAAAAACGTCGGCTATTGTGTGGAACGTATTAGATGTAATGGCATTCTGTCGAAAAAAGCTGACGTGAATAAATACGAAATGGGAACTCGAAATAAAATTACTAAACAGGGACGCGTTATTTCGTACAAAATAGTGGTCGATAGGGGGGAATACAATATCGAGACCAAATGCGACGGGACCCGTAACCCTTTCCCATTTTGGCCACTGGCCATCGTCGTTTTGTTTATAGACGGGACCGTGTATGTGTATATCTGTATGTATTCGGTTTCGCTGACTCACTCTGTAGGCATACGAGAGCGGTGGTGGTGGTGGTGGTGGTGGTACGGCGGTTTTCGGCGGTAACCTCCTAAAGCGATTAACGCGACGTTTTTTTTATATCGTATAGATTATATAAAGATACGGTAGGAACGACGCGAATGGACGTACAATAATTGTTTTGGAAACGAATTTACGTGATACTTATGTACAACCCGATAATTCGTCGTACGGGTTTCGTTTTACGAATAATACGTTAAAACGAACACGTATCCGGAATGTCATACGTCAGCGCGGTGCCGTGTTTCGTACACTCGTCAAAATATTATACGCTACGTACGTACTCGGTTTAATTTAGGTCTATTATTAAGTTCTTTTTTGTTGTGTTTTACGCGACGCCGCGTATTTCACGACATTTTTACCGTCCTTGGCGTTTTATATGTTCGACCGTTTCCGCGGATATAAAACGCCCGACTTCGTACACTCGGAGATTTCACCGCGAGACTTGTCCTATGTACGCCATACGTTATGTACGGCGCGCGTGTGTTCGTGATTAACGCGCGACGTTTTTTTCTTTTCCTAACAAAACGGCGGTTGACGGTCGTATGAGTTAACCTTCCATGCGAGCGCCTTGACAGTGTTAGCTGGACAATTTCGTTTTAATTATGCAATTCGTATCCAGTTTGCGCACTAGGTGACCTTATAGCGCGACTATAAGCGCGTGTTTTTTTTTTCTCTGTACGATTCCGTTTTTTTGCGTTTAATCTTTTTTTATTTTGCCGCCCGACGGTTAATCCGAAACGATAACGTGTATGTATATATAAATACGGCTTTCGATTAATTATTCCGACGATTTAATATCCGCTCGGATGTATAACAACGCAGTTTGTTCTGTTCTAGGTAACGCGATAAAATTAGACCCGCCGGAGACGCCGCCGTACACCGTTATCAGAAGGATTCGAGGGCACCAAGTGTGCCGGAGACACGTGCCGCGATTTTTGGTGCGAGGGGAGCAAATCGTTTTAGTGGCAGCTAAATGTTTCGCCGGACGACGAGAGTAATAACGGCTGTATAACGATGGACACGCGTGGCGAAAAACTGCCGACTGTAAAAAAAAAAACCCCACGTACCCGGAAACGGATGAAAGAACGCGCGAGGAGGAGGAGGAGGATAGAGGACGACAAACAAATCGCGGGCGAAGTGTAAATAAAAACGCGAAAAATTCAAACCGCCGTCGTCGCGATGTTTTGCCGAACGTCGAGATTTATATACACGCGCGTCGTGTACACCTTTAACTATAATAATATTATTGTTATTTCGGTGTCGCGTTGTTTCGGGCTAGTGCCGAGGAGAAACTGTCCTCCTATGCTCCCACCCCGCCACAACAGTCGCCATTCGTTCGACGACGTAATAAGTTAAACCGCTTTTCGAAAAACGTAAAATAGTACGTTTAATAAATAAATACACGCTCCCGTATATAAAACGTCGTCGTATCTTTACGTATATATTTAGGTGGAAAATCGCGAGTAACGGTACTTTCTCCGCGCGCCGATATACACGTATATATATATATAAAAAGCCGTTCGCCAGAAGAAGAAAATAAACCAGAATAATAACGTAATATATATATATAATAAATAGCCATCCGCGTGTATATATATATATATATATATATATGTATGTATACAGTCGGGATTCGGTGGCCGGGTCCTCGGTGAAAGTAAACGCGAAAACTTTCACCCATGCCCGGCAACAGAACGGTGCGCAGTCTTCTAACTGGTGTGGTATTATAACGGGGCATTCGATTTTTCCCACCACTTCCCGACGATTAATATACCGTTGTCACGGCCGTCGTAACGAATCAAAACGGTAATTTTTCTTTTCGAAAACGAAATTTTTTTACGGAATACGCCCTTGTTTAAACACGATGTAGCTCTTAGGCGGAGCACGTGCCACGGAAAACATTCACGCGCGTTAGTCGTCTCGAGGTGAAAAATTCGACTCGTATATAATATACGACCCTCCTCCCCCCCTCGATCGTGTAATCGCCGCGAATTCACCGCCCTACGTTGTCCAAGTATATCGGAAAATTGCGAAAATCGTCCGCACGAAAATTACGGCCATTCTTCACGCGTAACTCGCGAGTATTTCGATAGACTATAATTAATTACCATACGCGAGTGGTTTTTTTCGCCGTACGAGCGTCTCGAAAATGGCGACAAATATAGGATTTCGATAAAATTGTGAAAATTATATTGTCGAACGAATGTCGGTAAATAAGCCGAATAAAAAAAAGGACCGGTTCTCGGAAATACGCCGACGAAAATAATTTAGTTTTCGATTGAACGAAAAACGTCGATGGTTTTTCAAAATGTCCGAACCATTTGTTAACCGTGTAAAGTGATTCGTTCCTGCGGCGAACGAGCTATATGTATGGCTGAACGTCGCCAAGACGGTAAATTTCCGTGTATACTATGCGTCAAGAGCGATCGGACGTTCTTATCTATGGCCGTGTACGTGTGAACAACAAATGACTAATTCAATCGATTACGGCGAAGTAATTAAAGCGTTTAAAAAGTCAATACAAAACGAACGAGGAAATTCTTTAAAAAGTGCGTTTTTTTGTTGTCGTTAACTGTACCGGATATTTTAAAAACGAATATGTTTTTATGCCGGCGGTGACGACGGCTGTGACGCGATTACAGAATAGCCCCCCAGCCCACTTTCCTATCGGTTACAAAATTGTCTACGCGCTCATATTATTGTAAAAACGGTCATCTGAACGGAAAGTTCTCGGTGTCGTCGGTTTTACAATTATCCGTCCCGGGACATTGTGCGTGTAGCGCGACGACGCTTCGTGCGATTGACGCCCGTTTTTTTTTTTGTCCGTCTGGTCGGGTTTCTCTACCGTCTATCACGCGAGGGCAAAATAGAATACCGTTTTTCTCGCGCCGATTGTAACGCCCTGTCGTGTAGGAGAAGCGGTTACCTACCGTATTCTCGTTTTCGTCGCGAAATGTTTTCCCCGTCGCCGCTACACAATAACGTACGCCCGCGATGGGCGCGCGCGCGCAATACCGTAAAAACGAATAACGACCGCGCCAGATTTGCTACAACAATACGGGCGAGGTGTTTGTACGTATCATATTGTGCATATAGGACGTGCGTGTGGATATTTTGAAACGAAAGAGGTCATAATAATAATAATACATAGCGTGTGTGCGTGTAACCGAATGCCGGGGGCCCAATTAAGTATAAATAATTAGATTACGACGCTGATTATTGCGTTTCGTAGTGAAATGTAACGTATAGAGAAAAAAAATTTCCCGCGATAAGTGCGCGCGCGCCGCCACCGGACGGGTCCGAAGAGCCACATTATGTTTTTTTTTTTTGTTTCCTATTCGGGATCATCGGCGTCGGCTATTTATTACGAACCCGACGCGCTTTTTACTCGGCTTCGCACGCTGGACGTTATTCCCGTTCAAAACGACTCCCGCGTGACCCGGTGCGCGGCCTAAGGTCGTCTCCACCGCCGCCGCCGCGCAGACTGTTCTTATATTATTGTTATTAGATATAATAAACACAATGGTCGCGCTATCGATTGTTGTTTTTATTCGTGGCGATTCTCGAAGGCGCGCCGTTCCGTTGTTACGTACGACGGGCGCTCGTAACGAATAATCCGTTTTAACGAGAGGCGCGAGCGATCATCACCTGGTACGGCCGTCGTCCCGAAAACGAAATAACAACGACGATATTAGGGGAGGGGGGGAGTCGTATGGTGGTAACGGCCGATCGGCCTTAGAGGTTAAACGAAACGCCACTACTATCCCTGGCCCATTGGTCCGCCGCGCGATACCGATATCGGCGACCGAAAATGTGGGCGCGAATTCTCGGACGCGGAGTTATTTTCGCGTAAATCCGATCGACGAGATCCGACGGGATAGTGTAAAACCGTCACGTACGTTTGTCGTTTTCCGTTCGCTTTTACCTAACTGCGCCTCGCGTTTTCTCGGCCAACGAACGTGTTCGCGAAAACTGTACCGGCGTATATTTCGTGTATATCTTTCGCCATCTATTAATTGCCTTTCGCGACCCGTTTAATACGTTGTTAGTATCGTATTGAATATATATATATATATACAGAGAGAGAGAGTAGCGTAGGGAAACGTTTTAACCGTTACGAACGTTTTGTTTTAATCGTACACGTCGATCGATATTCGCGTGTAATTCGTCGCGTTAAACGTTCAGTTCGAAGACACGCGAAACAAATTTGAAATCCGTGTACGTACTCGAACGTTTTATACGAACGACGCGTACGGTAATATATTATTCGTAACGTAAATGTACGACGACGAATACGTATTGTTTATAAATACGAGCGGTCCTATTAATCGAAAAGACGACGTCCCGCGAACCTGTTTCCGTACGTATTCGTTTACCACCGATACGTTTTATCTATATTTAGTGTCGACGAACGAAGACGGGCGTCATTTAACTCCTCCTCGCCGCCGCCCCCTCGGCTATTTTGTACAATACGTTTAGTCCGGCGGGTCGAACGAGATTGGTTACCGCGCCGATAGCGTACGGATACGTTTACCGGGGTATTTAACGTTTACGTCGTTAATAAACCGTCAGTCACGGCGGACCGGATATGTATCGGCGACGGTATACGGAAGCCGAATTGTCGGCGGCGTGTTTCTTTCGAAACGACGTTTCCCCCCCCTTCCCCGTTTACGTATACGGCCCGCGGTCTCCGTCGGTGATCTATTCGCGGAATACCGGCGTCTATCCCGTTTGAAACGTCTTTGCCGAACCAAAAAATTTATTCGAATACTCTCGGCACACGCGCGCGCGTTAGAACGTATATAGCCGAATATTAGTCGTAAAACTCGTTTCGAAACTCGTCGGGGAATAAAACGATTTTTTCGAATTTTCCGAAACTGGAAATTCGCCTTGTTAACTATATATATATATATACGTGTATTGTTATCGCTATTTCGTGTCGCGGCCTTGAAGAGGGAGGGAATCGATTGTGTTCGACCCGTCGTCGTTAATTAACCGCTCATTAGAATATTTTCGTCGGGAGGAGTATTTTCTCGTTCGCGCGTTTGACCCAAATTCCCCCCGGAGGATCCCGTCGGCGGCGTTCTTAATTGAATCCGACGTCGGACAAATACGGTCTCGAAAAATAAATAAATATCAAAAAAAAAAAAAACACGCCGCCGGGTGACCTTAATTAATCCGACGGGACCGATGTATATATATACACACACACACACACACACACACATACGTATCACGCGTACACGAGGAGACGGCGGCTGTGCATTCGCGCGTCGTATCGTAACCGTCCAGCGTGGGCGAAAATAGAAAAACGAACGGTCGTCATTTTCCGCGAGGCCAAAATCGGCGGCGTACGGACGACGATCGCGCTCGATGTAAGATTAGGTGCCTCTCCTCCCCTCCCACCGCCTTCGTGCCGGAACGAAAATGAAAACGGTTTTCCTCTATTCTTTTCGGTCCGTACTCTCGCCGACGCGTAATCATCGGACCACGTCGACGTCAACGATGAATTCGACTTACAACCCGCCGGTACGTAAATGATCGCGTCGGATTTCCTCTCGAAATCGTTTTGTCGACGGTTATATATATATATATATATTCCGTCATCCGTCCGTTTTTAAT
Organism: Geopemphigus sp. TES_GeoC_2020; assembly: GCA_025469175.1. Classification (NCBI taxonomy): domain Eukaryota; kingdom Metazoa; phylum Arthropoda; class Insecta; order Hemiptera; family Aphididae; genus Geopemphigus; species Geopemphigus sp. TES_GeoC_2020. Next base: position 47,383 of record JAIPRN010000585.1, read on the forward strand.
CCGATGTAGCGGCGCCCGAAGTTTTAACCGAAATTGCGGGCGGAGCCTTAACGATTTCCGGAAGGGAGGGGTGGCTAACCGTGTCGACGATCTTAACGGTCGTTATCGATTTCGTTGTCGTCTACGGTGAAAATATTCGTCCCGGTTTTTTGTTTTTACGTTTCCCCACCGTGTTCGTTCGAGTAAAATACGAACCGATGAGGTCTCGTTCGCGATCGTAAAGCGCCCAAAGGCCGAACGATTTACGTTTAGCGATTGGACTACACGAAAAACGCGAACGAACGTCGCTTATTTAAATGATCGTCAGAACCGAACGGGAGACGGTTACAATAACGTTGGACACGTCGCGCGACACGGTCGGTCACGGACATCCGAAGTGATTCTGTTTTTCGCTTAAAAGTTATAAACCGTTTACGTACGAATACGCGCGGTATCAATCGTCTCACGAAACGTTCCGGTAGAAGAGACCGCCGACGTTCGGTTAACGAATTTCGATTCGATAATAAGCCACGGTGTCGGCGAGTTATATACGCACAAGTGTACGACGTTTGCCGACCGATCCGCGTACGTAATCGTACCGGGCGCGTAAAACCGAAATAGTACGTCGCCCGCCGGTTACTTTCGATTAATTAATCGGACGGGCCACGGAGGGATTACCGTATTTGATACGCCTAAATAATGGACGACGGGTCTCGGCGACTTTACACTCTCTTGTACCGTTTCGGCCGTCGGGAAAACGTACGTCGTATTCTTTTTTAAACTAAAAAGTGTCCCGTTTAAATCCCGCGCGCGTTCGTCCGGAAACTTAAGATTATATCCTATTTTTACTTGGTCGGCGGCGGACGTACACGGCGGATTGTCCTCGCGGTCGTTCTGTGAAACGGCGAACATTGTTCGGTTTTGGTAAGGGAGTTAGGAGTCCCGTTGGGGGACGATTGTTATCGTTATCGCGAAACGACGGCGAGTGTCCGAAGTGTGTGTGAGGGCCCACCCGATAGCCGGCGTGGTGACAAGAAGACCGGTAGGTAACCCGGGTCGACCATTTATAAGCCTAGTCGGTGCCACGGGAGTGGGGGAGCGCCGTCGATACGATTTGGTTCGTCGACTTGATCCGATCTCGTAGTTGGCTAAAGGGACCCATTTCGGCCACGCGACGTGGTGGTTTGCGGGACAGTGGAGCAACCACCGGCGGGCTACCGGGTGCCAAACGACGTCAGTCCATAATAGGGTCACTATGAGTATTTTCGGCGCCTTATATAAGGTGCGTCCGGGGTAAAGGGGCTTGTCCCTCAAAGGCTCGGCAAACACGCGCGTGTACCGAAGCTTTGTACGGGCCCGTTGCCGATTCGATTTTTGAAAAAAAAGACGCCGTTTGGCGGTTAACGATCGTGCGTAACAAACAGGCGCGCCAACGTGTGCAGGACTCGTTGCCCGAGTCTCGGCGGCCGCCTTTGAGATCGCCGCCGTTCGCGCGGTAATTAAAAAGCGCGATAACCCGCGAACGTATTTTCGCGAAAATACGTTCGAACGTTCTGCGTAATATATTTATAATTAGCGCGCGCGTACAACGTGTTCGATATTCCGTACGGTGCAGGATCGGCGATTACGTCACGGCGGCGCCGACAAAGGCGACGCGGACACGTGCGAGCTAATAAATACGGTATCGCGGGAACCTTTGTACAATACGCGGCGAGGTGTGTCCGGCCCGTTTTCGTAACTGTACCGAAACGGAAGAGGCGCACGCGCTGCCGGCAAAAATATACACACGTCGCCGCGAATCTCGGAAACAGAATCGGCTCCGGTTGGCGATATTTACGCGCCCGGTTTATTATTTACAACCAATTCGGACGTCCGATCAAATGGGCCCGGCGGTTGTTCACGTAGCGCGTCCACTAGCGAACATGTCGGTATCGGCGCAATTATTTCGGAACGCACCGCGGAACGACGTCTCGTCGTTTATACCGGACGACGACCAATTCGCCGACGCGGATTACTCGCGATTAACAATTATCGTTCTGATGTTACCGCAACCGGGTGTATACGGACGGCCCCTAACGGCCGTACGTTATTTTTGTTGGCGGGCGAACGTCGAATTTCCGACGACCGTGTGTCGACGATACGGTCGTGACGGCGACGGTTGCCGAATCGAAAAATGATTCGAACGTAATTTTGTCCGCCCGTCGACCAATGCCGACAGCCCTCGGCCTACTAACGGATAGGGGGGGGCGAGTTTTGGCAATAACACCCACCCTCCCCCCTATCGTCGAAATTTTTTAGGAAAAATTTCTTACCATTCGTATAGATTTTCAGTCGATAATAGCGAAAAACTAAAATATTTTTAAACTTCCATACGCGTTATAATTTAACGTGTTCGTTAATAACCAATAATCCATTGAAGTTTGTAACGTTGTTCCGTTAGAGGCGTCCGATTTATTTATTTAAAAAATTTATCCCCCCCCTACCCCCGAAATTCAGGTCTAAGCACGCCGGGTACGGTCATTTCTTCGAGTCGGCCCGAAAGAAAACGATCGTACGACGATTTTCCACCGGTTTAACGTTCGATATTCGTCTCGGGCGAAATGATTAAAACGGCGGCGGTTTTCGCGGCCCAATACCCACGACGCGTAGTTACACGCGAAATAGCGTCGGCGGACTCGGCGTGTTTACGCGCGCGACGGAAACGACGAACATAATACCGGGCCGGTAGACCGCGAGCGCGAATAGTGCCGAGGTAATGACGAAATTATCGCGGACGAACGCCCGCGAAGCGCACGGTGTATACTTGTGTGTGTGCGCGCATATCGTCGTCGGTGGTGGCGGCGGCGGCGGCGGCGGGCAGAGTATCATCAAGTGGGTGCGACGGCGGTAGATCGCAACAAGAATGCCTTTGACCGAGGTCGTAGTCGGGAAACGCACAATAATAATAACGCAAAGCGGTGGCGGAGCGCGCCGCGTATCCATGACGACCGGGACGACGAAAACGCGAAATAAAAAAAAATAAATAAATACCGGGCGAGGGGGCGCGTGTGACGCGCGGCGGTCTCGTTGGTCGGTATTTATATTCGCGTAGTCGCCGAACGCGCGCGCCCGGTATTATTTCAACGGCGCCCCGTTACGTCGTTTCGAAATCGGACACATTGTTCGTCACACATCCGTTCGGGTCGCCGTATTATTAAGAATTCCGCGGGAAACGTCGACATTTCTTCACCACCCGATACCTATATATAAAGCGTACACGTACGCCCCAATTTTATCCGTTCAAATTTACCCGACGACTGTGCCTCGGCGCGGTATAGCGAGAAACGATTTCACGGCCGCGAATCGATAAACGCGTTTTCGTACGGGCGAAAATCGTATTTCGCCGACGGCGCCAAATCGACCATTAGCAGCCAGCGTGTGCACGTTTACCGGGCGCGTAAACGGGAAATTTCGTTTTACAAACTCGAAAATCGGGTATCGAGGAGGATTCGCCGCGGTCCGATGTACGATATCGAATTGGAGCGCTGGCGGAGGAGAACGAACACCGAAATCCGAGAAATTACGCAAAGCGCCGCGATAACTAACTACGTAAAGACACGACGATCGCGCCATGGTTGGGGCATGGTCACGCGTAGAGACGAGTAGTGAAAGGCTGCGAGGGCGGCCATAGAACCAAGCGGGAAAAGACCAAGAGGTAGACCGAGGAAGAGTTCAACGGGGTAAAAACCAGGGACGCTGGAGTGTAGATGATTGGTGGGAAATCATTCAGGATAGGGAAAGGTGGAAGACGGTGGCGGCGAAGACCCTCGGAGAAGATGAAGAAATTCACGCGGTCGCCGCCGGATCGCGACTATCGTCTACGCACCTGTTCACCGACGAACGTCGCGTTTTCGTCGGTTCTTCTACCCACGCCCGGTTAACATAATTGTTTTCGAAAACGACGGTCACTCCGAAATTGCACGTTTCCGACACGTTCGCTAGATTTTCTTTAGTTCGTAATTAAAAACTTTCGGATTTCGATCGCGCCGCGGTTTCGGGCCGATTTCCTCGTCCTTACGCGCTTAATTATTGTTTAACGCCGCGGCGATCGTATTATTAACGCGTAACACACACACACGCACATACACGTTATATAATATATTATGTACAGGACGTTCGCGTCGTTTGTGTGGACTGTGTAAAGACGTGCGAACAAAGCGATTCGAATATACTTAGGGCACGTACGATTTTCGAAAAATAATCGTTTCCAAGTTACGGGGCGCGGGTTCGCACGCGGATTACGGCAATGTAAACGGATTTCGAATCCACCCCCCGCCTATACACACACACACACACACACAACACTTATCCCACCGTTTTACTTTCGTTCGATTCTCGAATTTTGTTGTACCGCCATATTTTCCCAGAACCGAAATCGTTAAACGCGTAATATTTTCTACCGGCGGCGGCGGTGGTAGCGGCGGTGGTGGACGGTGTTGCGGCGTGAGGTACGGAGAGGGTTTGTTTCAGTCAACGTCTCGCATAATAACCGTCTGTTCGGGGCGGTACTCTTGGGTGCGAGGGGAAGTTGCACGTATTTCTGTGAAAATCACCGCGACCGCGCGCCCCCGTCGTCGTAATCGCCAAAGCCGTTTTTTACCGTGTTTCGGTTTCTTTTCCACTTCGTCACCCTCCCACCCCCCCTCCGAACAACTTTTCTGTGTAACCAACACGCTCGGGCCCGCCGCCGACACAGGTCGACCGGCTTTCGAATAAAATACACGCGCGTCGATACGTAATAAAACGATAAACGATTTTCGCGTTACCCTTTTGCGTAATCCGTTTACCGTATAAGCGCGCGTCATCGTTTTTTATTGCCCCGTACGGTCGTATACGTTCGTCGATTCGGCGGCGGTTATTATTTCGTTCGACTTTCGGTCGTATAACGACCGTGCGTGCGCGGACGACGCGTTCGCGCTCGTAATAAATACGTATCGGAAACGTTTATTGGCTGACGAATCCGTTTTCGGGGCGAACGGAATACGCGTGGAGGACAATTATCGCCGACGGTGTTGAGGTGTAATTCGCTACTTTTACAACGTACAGGGGCAATAACGGTATTAAATTTATTACGATTGACGGCGGGCGTTACCCACGTGATAGTCTCCGTTCGGCATGTACGCCCGAAAAACGCGCGCAACGTTTCGAACCGTTTTGGTCGCCGTGGCCGATGTTGGGGGGGGGGGAAATATTTACACGCGCGTACAAAATATCGATCCGAAAACCCGAGAAACGCTTTCCATAGCCGCCGGTATAAGTACGGATAATTTTTTTGACGTAAGGGCGATTCCTTAACCTACCCCCAGCCACTTATATCGCCCGCCGTCGTTGAATTACGGACGCGATGTTGTACGACACGCGCGAGAAATGCCCCAATACGTCGTTATTAAATACGTTCGTAAATTCGGAGCGCGTTTTCGTTCGAGCGCGGGACACAATTATCGTAAAACGAAAGAAAACCCGTTTCGATTGTAACGGGCGACGACGCCACGTACTGTATGTAACAGCGTTGGTAACGTAATTATTGTTATTCCGCCGGTCCGGTCGCGCGACGTATAAAACCGAGCGCTCCGCCGCGACGACGTATTTCTAATTATCGCGCTCGGTAAAATTTCCGCGCAATAAACAAATTTCGATTTTCTTTATTAATACGGACGAAAGTTCGTCACCCTTCCGAACTATGCACACGCCACGGCGTTATACTAACCAAACGCGATATTAATCAATCGCCGCTATTAATATTGCGCGCGCGCGTGACAATAATAATAATAATAATAATAATGGCGACCGTTTTCGTCGGAATTTCGGCGCAAAACCGAAACGGACGAACGGAAATCCCGAGGAGAAAACCCCGTCCGTAACGAAACGGTTTCGGCGGAGGTGAAATAACGAAAACGACTTGTTCGTGTCTGTCGCGGGCGCGTGCGAGCGAGAGAGGGTGAGAGAGAGAGGGTAGAACGTCGTCGTCGTCGTCGTATTTAGTATCAAATATAATAGCGTTGGCGGTGGTGTTAAATAAGGGACGTTGCCGCGGCGGTTCGACGACCCTCCTCAACGTCGACCGTGGCGGCGGCGGTGACGTTGTCGTGGGCGCCGCCGCCGTCGCGCGCCACCTGTGCGCGCACCATAGCCGCCAGACGGGCTAGGGAACGAGAAAGCGCGGTAGGGACGCGACGAAGAAAATAATAATAGAGCCATTGAACTTTTCGACGAGGCGGCGAGCGCGCCCGTGTGTGTGTGTGTGTACGGTTGCAGGAACGACTAACCGATTGTACGATATTACATATTAACGGTACGTGTGACAAATTACGCTCTTTGGCCGTGTACGTAACACGTAGGGGCCTACGGCCGGAACAGTCACAGGAGTCGAAATCGTCGAAATTAAATCCCCGAAATATACGCCCCCCCCCCCGGGATTTCGCGGCGAAATTTATTTCGATCGTA